>CAUYRT010076097.1:0-45692 GCA_963574885.1 Lepilemur ruficaudatus
TGTAGTCCCAGCTACTTGGGAGGCTGAGGCAGAAGGATCACTTGAGCCCAGGAGTTTGAGGTTGCTGTGAGCTAGGCTAACGCCACGGCACTCTAGCCCGGGCAACAAAGTGAGACTCTGTCTCAAAAAAAAAAAAAAGAAATAAGAGTGAACATATATATCATATAATGCGATGTTAAAAAGATCTAAATCACTATTATTCATAAATCGGGAAATGCTGAGTTATGGATGTTTTTATTTAAAAAAAGAAGAAAATCAAGCATGATACATTACATATGCACAGAAAAAAATAGCTTTCAAGTAAAAGACAAACTAAAATACAGGTTGGACTTTACAAACACAAAGAATAATCAGAAAGTACAAACTAGATGAATTCAATACTAAGAACCTACTATGTGCAAAAAAGTGCTGCAAAAACAAAAGTTAAGACTTTTAAGTTCCATTAAAAGAAAATATATGCTAAAAGCCTACACACTTAATGATTCCTGTTTTTGCTATAAAAGTTCTCATATGCTATAAAAATATTACTAAAAACATGTCCCTTTTCATAAGTAAAATTAACACAACCACCACTACGCAAAATATCCATATAACAAAACCGCTTTAAATTTATACAAACAAAAATTTAATACAATTAGATATATTGGCAAATCAGGAAAATGTTCAAGTCGTCAAAAAAATTTTTAATCAAAGTCAATTTTGCATAGGAAAAAATAATTTTAAGGCTATAAAAAGCAACATACTGAAATATTAGGGCAATTTGATCTCTTCATCAAAAAAAAAAAAATCAACGAATCAGCCAAGAAAATGGGAAGATAATTTTTTACCATGTTCACAAGCCAAATGCTAATTGTCTTCTGTGCCTTAAGAGTATTAATCACTTGTATAAAACTTTCTGGGTAAAGCACAGAATTCCTTTTGATGTCAAAAACACAGGAGGTTCAAAGGTTAGACTGCCACTCAACATTATGACACGTCAAAAACCTGAACAGGAAACCCATTTCTAAACTCACCCATAAAAGGCACTGCAATTCTAAAGGGAGAGCAGCCAGGAATTGTTTAGCCTGCTGGTATTTTTGTACTTTGCTTAAGGATTTATTCAGAAGGGTGACAATGCCTACCTCATCACCAAGGGGAAACATTCTTTTGGATACAAAGAATCTCAGCCATTTCTTCTAACACTGCCCCCCTCTACCCACTAATTACTTTCTCAACATTCTGGAAGGCTAAAAGAGTCTAGCCAAGTTGAATAGCCCAGGATTTAGCCCATATTATGTTCTATCTTGTACTTCACACCCCTCCAAAAATTAAAAAGGAAAGAAAAGAAAAACATTAGCCATATTGGGTGTAGGGGGGTGGGAGCAGCAATAAGATTTACATGAAGAAAGTAAAAAAATAACTTCAGCAGAAACAAAGAATAGAAATGGCTAATCATACAGAAAAGGTTTCATTTACAAAGAGGGCATATAAACTCAGGGAAGCCAGGTTTTGGCAGAAAGTTAGTCATTGGTTTATTCAATAAACATTCATTAAAATGCCTCCAAACACCCTGCTAGGCACTGGATGAAAAGACCAAAGAGGTCCCTGTTCCCAAGAAGCAGACTATGGAACAGGAAAAAGAGACCACTAAACAGACAATCATAAGACAATTATAATATTGCATTGAATGTTCTAGAAGCAAAGTAGGTGCTATGGAACCCCAAAGAGAGGGGCCTCTGGCCCAGAATGAACAGCAGTAAGAAGGTAAGAAGCACTTTCTTGGAGGTGGTACTACAGTTGGACCTTCAAAGAGATAAAGATGAGCAAAAAATTAGGTGGGGGTGAGGCAAGCTGCAGATGATGCACTAAGCCGTGGAAAGAGCAAATGCTATGATTTTAACCGGAAATGTGAATATCAGTGTCTGTTCAGTAGAGACCTCTGATAGTCACAAAAGCAATGCAGAAAATGGTATGGAGGACGCCTCTAGCAGTTCCAATCAGCTGTGTTTCCTGAGTTGTTCAGCTGATAAATGCCACTTGCCTGTTACCACCAAGGACTTCATACCATCCTGAAACCTGATCAAATAACTGTTTCCTTTAAGTACGAGAGATGTCATACATTTTTTAAGCACGAGAACTTCTTCTCTTACCCATCACCACTCTTTAACTTCGATATATCAAGTTTAGAAACTAAAATAGATGAATTGAGTAAATAATTGCCTTTTTTTTTTACCTCCCATAAATTGGATCCAGCTATCAGCAAAACCCACTAAAGTTCCCTTGAAGAAGTTCTGATGGAGGCTGAAACATTAGTCATTAAAGGAGACTGGTTTTAATCAAATACCTACCCTTTTATATCACTTATCGTTTAAATGGTATTCTGCAGGCTTCAGGCATAATCAAAACATGATGCGTTTTTCTGTGAATGTAGTTCTTTTAAAATTCAGCCACTGATAAGCCTTTAAAAGCGCAGAGATTTTTGCCACCCAGCAAACCTGAGCAATGAAGAACTTAAAACTATATTCTTAAATATATATATATATATATATATAATCATACCTCATCTATAATAATAGAGTGTCGAGGAAGTGTTGGTCCTCCTTTACCAACTGCAGAAAAGTCCCATACTGTAGGAGGCACCATGGTCCAGTGGGAGATCATAAAATGTAGATTTTAATTCTGGCTCTTCACATAATTAATACATCATCTCTCCAGGTCTCAGCTTCCTCATAACCCGACACTTCAGCAGATAGATAAGATCATTAAGTCTTTTTTGGGGGGCGGAGGGTGGGTGCTAAATTAGACTGATAATAAAACTAGTTAATATTTAGAGGACATTTGTCTTATTCCAGGTGCTGTACAAAATGCTTTCCATTTGGTATCTCATGTAATTTCACAGAGCCAACACTAATAAGACAGATACGAGAATCCTCGTCTTATTGATAAGAAAATGGGGACTTAGATAGTTAAGTAACAGGAAAAAAGAGGACATCAAACATTCTTAACCACTAACCTCAACCACTTCCCCAATCCTTGAGGTTCTCACTAGGTCATGCAGGTAATCAGATTCCAACTAATTTTTAAAATATATTGTTTTCCTGAAAAAAATTTTTTTTGAAATATGTTTTACACAAGATTGCCAAATGGGAATTCAGTATACTTTCGGAATAAGAAGGTTCCGATCCAAAATTTTCTACAAAACTCACTTTGTTTTATCTCCAGGCAGATTTATTCTGCATAGATATCTGCTTCTAAAGTCAGCGCAGTGGTGCTTTGGAATATGGAAGAAAATCATCTTCTTGGATGCCCCATTTTCATGCCCAATGTATACAGAACAGGTATTCTGGGTATTACCTTCCATAAACTCTTTTCATCAGAGAATCAGCTCCCAAGGAAGGAGGTGAGGAAGCAGACATCTAAATAACCATGCCTCTTCCCTGGTAGCCTTCCTAGTCTTTGCATATCTGTCTTTCTCATCCCTGCATAGGCTGAGTCCCAAGAGGAGAGCGAGGAAAGGGACTTACAAAGAAATTGCCACTGTCATTTAATGAATTGGCGCTGGCATCGTGCTCTTAATAGCCCCATTTAATTGTACCGTTGCATTTTCTACAGAAGCCCTCCTACCACAAATGTATTAACAATCTCTTACCCTGCCCCTGGGGAATTACAACTGTTCCATTTTCTCCTCTTTCAACCCAGCCCTTACATGACTTGCCTTCTTCTTAACACTGTCACAAAAGCTGAGAACAAAACCTAAAACTGTAGGATTTTAGCCAGGTGTGACTTAGGTGTATTAAATCATGGCATTTACCTTCTGGGGAGAAGGAGGTGCGGCAAGGGGAATTCTTATAAAAGAGGAATGTGATTGACAGTATAAAAATAAGACAAGAGTGCTACTGCCATGATCATAGGAACAAGAAATATTCATTTTCTGTTATTTTAAAATCATAACATCATCAAGTCCATTATAGAGAACTGACAGCCACATATGACCTCAGACTAAGGGAAGGGGATGGTTTTTCTCACCCAGGATAATATGCCAGGCCAAAGATAGCAAAATAAACTAAAAATAGTAGATGTCTTAACTGAGGCCTGTTGCATCCAGGGATATGTTTATTTCTAAACTTTCACATCATTCACCATAACACAATGCAAAAGGACAATTCTCATGTGATAAGTCTCATCACTGTCCTAAGAAGCATGTTCTTCACATCTGGGGGCGAAAAAAGTGTTTCTAAAACCAGTCACCATGAAAAGATATCTTAAGATTATAGCCTGAAATTTTTAGACTTTATTATTTAGAAAATCTAAATTTATTTTTCAATAAGATCTGTCTGTTGTTTCCCAATCATGCTCATGTGAATAAAACTCCCCAGAAATAAAAGCATTATAAAGTTACAGTATGATTGAATATGCTAAAACAAGGGTATTTTAGCAGATGTCCACAGTTTCTTCTGGGGTTTATTATTATTTTTTAAATTTTTATAGAGACAGGGTCTACCTCTGTCACACAGGCTGGAGTGCAGTGGCAAGATCATAGTCCCTGGGCTCAAGCAATCCTCCCACCTTGGCTTCCCGAAGTGCTGGGATTACAGGTGTGACCCACTGCGCCCAGCCCAGTTTATTTTAACAAGAAACAGATAGGCAAATTTAAGAACATGTGGGGCGTGTCAATTCTCTGCAACAAAATAGTTCCAAACTTACAGATAACGCAACCTAAGTCACCAGATCAGGCTAACTGTAACTATATACTGAGCTGACCACATTTTTTAAAAATCCAACTTCAAATAATTTTCTCAGAAATCTTCCCTATCCACACGCCCAGTGAACTCTGCTGGTCTTCCCGACTTCATTTTAATTTCCCTCATTCATTTAAAAATTCTTCTGAAATTGAAAACAGAGAAGAAAGAATTAAGTTTGTGGTAAGGGAAAGAAACCTGAAATCGCAGAACACTGAGGCTACTGCTAGTGATTAAACTTTTCTTCCAATCCGTGTCTCGATCTCTGCCACCAGGATACGCTATGGAGTATGCACTTATGTATGGCCCAAGAAATTTTTTGTAACTCTTATAGCTGATTGACAAGACCAATCAACAGAGACTTGGTGGGGCTTGGGGGATGGAGAGACAGACACTTCCCCTTATTTTAAGCATTTAATGTGATAAAAATTACTTCTCGCGATATAAATATGCTTTTAGCTAAACTCTGAACTTGAGCAATTCAAGAACCAAATTTGAAATTTAGACTTTAGAATAAACCTGGCACACAAAAAGCACTTAATAAATGCATATTCAGTGCATGAATGAATAAATCTACATAATAGTACTTTCCACAATTAAAGGACATTTACGGAAAACACTGTACTATTTAATGCTCACCATCCAATCCCCACTGCCCCTATTATCTGTTACGAATATATGTTCCTATTACGTGGCCAGTCACCCACCAGTCACCGTAAGTGTTTAATGATTCAGGCTATCAAGGCCAGCCTGGCCCTAATCCATATTCTGAATATGAAGAATCCAAAAACTGACTCCAGTATCATTAGGCAGACAGGTTTTCTTCCTATCCCCCAGTTGATAACTCAACACCTCTCTTCCCAACCTAGACTAGTTTAATTGGCTCCTAAGTAGCCACTGTTTTCATGGTGTTCTGAATGCCCAGCACAGACCCAGAAGCTCGACAAAAGAGGTTTTCCAAATTTGGGAATCAAGCACTAGCATTTTTGATCAATGGGTCTCAATAAGGAAAGAGAAGACCATCCACTGGCCTGCTAATGCCTTATCCCTGACCCAATAATTCCATTGAGGTGGACCTTGAGGAACATATCCAATAGTCTGAAAGACAGGTGAAGAAATATACAAACCACTGGTCTAATCAGCAAAACTCTCTCAGAGGAACTGAACGGGAGAGATTCAAGATCCCCAACTGGGACCTTCATGAGAACCTTGTCCAAGACTACCTACCCTGTAATCGCAGGGTTTACAGAGCAAGGATGCAAGGAACTCTCCCAAGCTAGAATAAACAGCACCTGCAAACTGATTATGTTCCTTCCAGATGCTACCTCCTGTGCTCCACTGTAAGCCTCTTCCTCAGAATTATCCCAGAGCACAAAGTCTGAACTTGCTCATGCTCGGCTGTGTCCATGACCATCTTCCTCAGTGGACTGCAGGTTCCAAGACTGCAGGGATCAGATCTTTGCTCAAAAGTTCAACAACCAAGCAAGAAATTAAGATGGGCATGTTATCTGAGCCGAGTTCAAATCCTCACTCTGCCTCTAACACTTTGAGTGACTCTGGACAAGTCGTTGAACAAGTCTAAGTCTCAGTTTCTTCGTTATTTTTCAGATAAAATGAAAAATAATGGCCAATCCACCTAATGCACCCCTCATGGAGCTTTTGCAAGATTAGATGAAATAGTTTTAAAAGTACGGTGCCATCTTATACACAGCTAGTACTGTTAATACATAACATATATTTGGCTGGAGTCTTAAATCCCCAGTGCCTTATACGATCCACACTGCATCACAGTAGATGCTCACTGAGAGGAACTGGGATGATCCTATATTGCTAGCAAGATATGGATGCTTCCATTGTAAAGCATTATACATCATCACCTAGCCCTCTTCATTCAAAGATATTATAAAAATTGGTGAAAGATTAGGAGAACATGTTTAGAAGGAGGTAAGTAAATTCAACTTGGATGCAAGTTTATATGATGTGAAAAGTAACAAGGAGGCTGAGGTTATTAAAATAACCTATTTGCCAAAGCCTTGGTGACTGTTCTTGCTCCCATGGGGACAATGGGAAGAAAAGTGGGGAGAAAGGGTCACAACTTCCAGATTGGGATACTATTGTGTGTTGCCATTTGTTAGTAAAGTCATATGTCATAGCTTAAGATGGGGGGGGAGCAATATTTTGAGTGTCATCAGAAGTTTCACTGGAAAGTTGGCACTTTCTCTAGATTTATAAGATTTAAAGGGGGATTTCTGGTGGTTGTTTCTTGTTTTGGGGGGCTTTTTGGTATTCTTACATGGGAACATACTATATCCAGAGCCTAATGGAAGACAACAGGATTTTTACACTAGAAGTCAATGGGGAAAAATAATTAACTTAATAAACATTCACTTTACTGCAAACTTTAACAGAATGCATCTGTTATACAACTGGGAAACAAGAGCCACTTATCTACACAATGTTAATTCTGTGTTTGTGAGACTTAGGCAAAAAATCAGTGTTTTTACTGAAATAAAATGGACCTGTTATGTCACAGAGCACTAAAAAAGAAAAGCACAATCCATTCTGCATTTTCACAAGCAACAAGTTGCGTGCCACTGTGTATCCTCTGATAATCTTTTTTTAATAAAATTTTTAAATACTTTTTAGAAATTATTTGCTAATCTTCTCTGTATCATCCCAATTTCAGTATATGTCCTACTGAAGCAAGCACTGTGATAACCTATTTTAAAGGAACATTTCAAGCACCAGAAAATAAAAGAATAATGTCCTTAGATGAATCTGACTTGTAAATAAGGAAAGCTATTAAGTGCTTAGTGTTTTTGGTCTCTCCATCATAAACACTATAAATAATCTCAGAATATACAGCCCATCTGGCTCTACTCAGTGAAGCTTCATTCTTTAGTAAGGATGAACACAATACTGGCTAATACTCTGGCATCCTACCCTCATCTCTTAAAAAAAAAAAAAAATTAAAGGTGGGAAGAGGGAGATTGGCAATCAGACAAAATAGAGCGTCCAGGAACCTAAGCAACTTTTGTGTACTGCCCATCAGTTAGATGGCTAGCTATAGTTATTGATCGCCTGAAATTTTGTGAAAGACCACATCCAAAATTTCTTCACACCACTACTATTTTTATGGAGTTGGGAGCCTCTTTAGGTAACCACTTTAGGAGCAAAAGTACAGAAATAATCCATCCTGAAAAATACTTTCTATTCTAAGCACCTGGCATAAAGCTATTGTGTCCAGTGATTCCACACATAAAGGAAATGCTCTGAATCCTAAGGACTAATTGCACATCTACAGACTTCCTCTTTTTACAGAGCTTTTAATTGGGCACTTTAAGTTGCCAAGTGTGTTCAAAAATGGTATTTCAAATAGGCACACAAAGTGACTGCTGATCTAGATTTGGAATATTCAGCTTCCCTTTGGATGGGGAACTGATGCACTTATTTTAAGCTATTCATTCTCCAGTAGATGACAGTATGATGGGAGAAACCAAGTATCTTTGTCTATTTAATTTAGCTCACATTCATAATAATATGAATGTTTCAGTATAATTTCAATGCAAAAAGACAATGTAAAAAAGGGCTAGAAAATCTAACATTAGAAACCACTACTCAAGTGGGATATAAATATTAGATATATGTACTTTTACTTCCTGTAAGCAATTAGTTTTGTAGTAGACAGAATGCAATAACTATTTAGGAGCTTAATTTTGTGTTAGACCCAGTTATTTTTGAAGCCTCCCTTCTCCAGGAAAGCCCTGTGCTTTGATTCAAGAGAAAAGGGTCGATATCACATACAAGACTCTGCAACATCACACAACCACATAAAACTGTCACCGTGAAATACGGCGCTGCATGATTCTGTTACTGCTTCTTTTATTCTTGCAGCAATGGACACACAACCTCAGAGGATGAATTCACCACGTCAAGGCTCGTGCCTAGCGCTGGATAGAAACAATGAAAACAGTCTTGGGAACAGCAGGCCCTAGGGATGTCGGCACTGACATCCAATCTGACACAGCAAGTACACTTTTGAATTAATAATTTTTATACTTCCTACGCTCTGAAGTTTCTTCCTCAGATTAAAGTATTCCTCCATTCCTAGAAAGGAGTCCAACCCTGAAATTAAATCCAAGGCCACAAAACCATTGAATGAATTTCTTTCATCAGATACTCATATACTAAAACCTTCAGATGAGAAGTGCAGTTTTCAAAATAATTATCAGGCATCAGCAGGGGTCTTTAAATAAGGATCAGAAGGTCTATAAACCCTATAAAAACATATGCAAAAGTCTGATGTATTCTTTTCTGAAAGGAGGTTTTAGAATCCACAGAGTGGTCTGTGACCTAAAAAAAGTCAACCACCAACTATAAAGTTGTTTCTTTAATTATGCTGAGAGGGAAAAAATCATAAATAGAGCTATATGGATTGAACAGAATATAGAACAGGAAGTAAATATTTTCTTTCAACCTAATGTGTTTACATAAAAAGAATGTAATGACAAACTTTTATCATGTACACTGTAACAGAAAAAAAAAAAACATTTGTTTAATAAAAGATAAGTTGGATTCATGCATGTAATTGGGAAGCATTTGTTGTTATTGTTTTTATGTATTAATGTACAAAGAGACTCTTTATCCTCTGAGTAGAATTTAAAAACCTGGTAGAAACAAGCCCATTCTCAGGCTTATAAAACAAGCCTTTACAGATAATTATGTTTTATTACTCTTCATTTTATGGGGACTGTGTTATACAAAACAAATACCAGATGCCTATTTGTTTTATTCATTTCAGGGAAAAAAAAATCCTATGAGTGCCTCTGCGAATAGAACTGCTTTTAATTAAACACAATACACAATGAGCACATAAAAATTAATACTGTTTGAAGCCAGCAGGTAGAGAGTAAATATATCGAACGGCAACTGCTGAATACACCTTCTTCTCCCGGCTGGTACGCTGAGAAGCGAACAATCCTAAGCTTATTACTTGGGAGCTGGTATCTGCAAGGAATACTTGAACAAGGTCATTCATAGACTCATTTTGGGAAAATTAAGGCCAATGTTCATGCCTGGAGGTGAGGAAAAAAAAAAAATCAATGTGTTTTAAGCGTACCTATATTAAACCAGACCTCAAATTAACCCTTCTTTATGAAATCAGGTAGATCCCTTCAGAACCACTTGGGTAAAGCCTTTTTTGTTGTTTTTTTAGACAGGGTCTCGCTCTGTCACCCTGGGTTGTGTCATGGGTAGTGTCGTAGCGTCATCGTAGCTCACTGCAACCTCAAACTTCTGGGCTCAAGGAATCCTCCTGTCTCAGCCTCTCTAGTAGCGGGAGTAGAGGCACATACCACGACGCCTGGCTTATTTTTTCTATTTTTAGTAGAGATGGGATCTCACTCTTGTTCAGGCTGGTCTCCAACTCCGATACTCAGCAATCCTCCCGCCTCAGCCTCCCAGAGTGCTAGGATTACAGGCGTGAGCCATCGCGCCCGGCCCACATTTGGGTAAAGCTTTTGAGGTGGAATGAGCCAGGTTCATTTCTGCTACATCGGAAAATGCAAAGGGATTTCTGGCTTGGTTCAAACTTAATCTGCAAACACTTACGTCACAGAAGGACATGTTAAACAGTGGCTGCTATCTGATTAATACAGCCATGCTTTAAAATAAAAAAATAAAAAAATGGGTGGACTCGGGGGAGAGACCTAGAGAAAAGAACAGAAAACTAAAAGTTGACAGTTTTTCTTCGTGACCCCAAAGAAAGAAATCATATCTGTTCAACAGTCAGTTCTAATCAGAAAGTGAAAATTCAGCATGCAGCCTTTTAGTCCCACAATGAGAAAAATGTGGATCCTTCTCTTACTTCTTT
The DNA here is from genome assembly GCA_963574885.1 of Lepilemur ruficaudatus. Taxonomy (NCBI): domain Eukaryota; kingdom Metazoa; phylum Chordata; class Mammalia; order Primates; family Lepilemuridae; genus Lepilemur; species Lepilemur ruficaudatus. Next base: position 10,591 of record CAUYRT010076097.1, read on the forward strand.
TTTCCCTTTGCTTCTGTTTTCTCGTTTACTTTTGATTAAATCATAATAAGGCCCACTCATCACCCTGGTACTGGACTTAGATATCATCTGGCCAATTATGAGTTGTACTCACTAGCACCAAGATAAAAAATAAATATTTTGAAAGCACCATGAGAAGTAATGTGAAAAAGAGCATAATTATACCTGGCAGCTCACTTTCCACAAAGAATATCAGTACACCTTTAACTAGCCACACTTATTTAAGGGGTCATATCCCAACTTCCAGCATACACAATTCTGAATCTCAGAGCAGTCCTGATTCAAGGAAAGCTTTTATTTATTATTCACATGAGACTGATAGTTTTTTGGGTAGTGGACTTTGGTCTTTTGGCTAAATGGAAAAATTAAACTATGCAGTATTTTTATGCTAAAAAAAATTAGCAGGTTTAATTTAAGCCTTACGATATTAAAAAGTTAACATCCCAGCCCTTAAAACAGATTTTTAAACAGGAGTGGGCAACTGAGAAAAAAACCATTTAGATTAGTTACTGCCCCTCCCCAAAAAAACCCTTATTTTACTAAAATAAATTAGGGTACTCCTTGTTCTCAAAGAATTGGGGGTGACTATATAGAAACAGAGACTGATCAAGAGGCAAACGCTACATTTCACACTCACTTGTAACCCACCCAAAGGATTATTTTCACAACAGAATACCTCATAGCTGTTAAAACAGAATGAAGGAGAGATCTTTATGTTCTGACATGGAATAATGCTTGACATACAATTAATCTTCTTTTCTAAAAAAAAACAAAAGAAATTACAAAGAGTATGCATATGATGATCCTATTTTTAAGAAAATAATATGTGCCTAGAAAAAAAGAAATACACACTAAACTGTTCAAGCTGGTCATGGGAAACATATTAAAGGGAACTTCCACTCTCTATAATGTCTGAATTTAACAATGCTAAAGTATTACCCCCATAGTCTGGATTTTTTTTAAGTATTATTTTTTTCCCAAAACATTCACTGGATTTATGCGGTAACCCTTGGGGGGCTCTATTTTAAAAGTTAAATGTAAACTCAAGCTTCTGAGATAAGAACTATTACATGCTAGAAGAGTTTAACTTGAATGGTAGTAGGGGGCCAGACACAGGATAAGGAAGAGCCAGGGGGCAGGAAGTGTGTGTGTGTGTGTGTGTGTGTGTGTGTGAATGTGTGTGTGTGTGAATGTGTGTGCAAGCACAAGCCTGCAGAAGAAGCAGGGAGGGTTTCTGAAAAAAGGGTAACTGTAAGAAAGAAGCCGAGAGTAGGGTAAGGTGACTCAGACTGGAGGCAGGGCTTTGGTAAACAGCCACAAAGAAGTAGCTCTGATCGTCCATCAATAACACCTAGGGAGAAGAGGTGTACAGAATCCATTGTTGTCAGTGGTGGTGGGAGGCGCCAGGTGCTGTTCTGCAGAGAAGCATGTGTCAACCAAAAACCAAGGTGGCCTAGGGATGAACCATGGAAGCTGAACCTGTGGAAAATCATGTCCCTGGTAGATGACACCACAGAACTATATCCCTGCACCTCCCATGTATGGCTTATGCAAAGGGGCAGGAGTCCAGGAAAGCTGTTTTGCACACGTGGTTGGCTGAGCATGGCATGCTGTTGCCCCATTCATCAGAAGACAGTGGACTGAGGCTCTGATGCCAAGGGCACAGTCTGTCCCTTCCTTGGACGTGGCAATGAAAGTGCCAAAGAAGTAAACAGGGGCACGACTTCTAACATGGAGTTGCTAAAGAGTTCCATCACAATTCTCTCCAATGGGTTCACCATCCCCCCAAAGGACGCCAGCTTCAAAGCAATACAAACTGTACCTGGCCAAGAACCGAGGTTTGTCTTGGACAATACAGTGCAGTTCAGGTTGCATGAAGCAGGCTTGCAGGGATATTACAGAGCTATGACTGGTAACCTACTTGTAGCTAAAATGACTATCAAATGCTCAAGTTATTTCAAAGGTGCAAATCATTATCTGGTTTTCGTAAATCTATAATTGTACTCCTACTATCTTGAAACTTAAGGAGAGGGTGTTAAAATTCTCCTCTAAACTTATTTTCTATTTAACATTCCCTTTGGATTGTTTATGCCAGGAAAAATTAAAGAATTCTGACAGTTCAGTTCCAAACTGAACTGTACTTTCTGCACTAACTGTCCACCATGACCAAAAGACACTCATTCAACAAGTATTTCTTAAGGATCTATTATAAGCTTAGCACTGAGCTAAGTGCCAGGGTAACAGATTAAAAACAAATACATACCATGCCTGTTCTCATGGAGCTAACTGATATTCAAGGTTATAACTGATACAAGGCTTAACAATTTGAGCACAAGTAGAGTATGAAACATCCAAATAACTTTGTGAGTAAAATATATCTGGAGGCAAATGGTGGACAGAAAAAGTTTACCAGGCACACTTTTTTACCATGAAAGGAGGTGCTATATACTTTTATCCCAATATTTTTTTGTCTGACTCCTTTGATCTATATTTAAAAAGGACATATGCTATAGAAAAAAATGGAAAAGTCCAGAATATGCCACATTCTTACCTTCTGTTTCGGTTTTTGAATTTTTAAACTAAAGAAAGAATCACGAAGGACCAATAACATTTACTAAGCCCCTGTCAAGCAAACTACTGCATTGGGGGTGGACCCTGGGATACAGCGGAGAGTAAACCATCATTATCCCTGAAAGTGTGTAAATCTGGAGGGGCAAAAACTATATAATCATAATGCAAGGTAGAGTGAACTAAAGCCCCAAAAGGGATTCAAGGGCTAGAGCTCCTCACCCACTGCACCCCATCTAAATTCCAGAATTTTCCAGGCCCTGAATGATATGAGATAAGGAGGACCCTCAAAGCCTGCATGCCTAGATTCCTAAAATTATACAGGGTGAGAGAACAGAGAGAGGAGAGAAACTTCCGAGAGTCCCTCTGCACATGCTGGAAACTGACTCTTAGATTACCATCTCACCTGCTCCGTGTGGACAGAGAAACGTGTAATAGAGGCTCCTGCTGATGAGGCTGGTGATAACCGGGAAATGCCCTGGGCTGACCGGGCAGGCCAAACGGCTGCTGATTTATGCTCTGCTATCTGAAAAAAATCACTAGACCATTTTTATACCCCCGAGGGGGACTGAAATGACAGGCTTCAAATGATAGTTCTTAGGCCACATCCTGAATAGCAGCAAACTGAGAAAGCTTCCAGGCCACCATGCTTGGGAGTCCCAAAAGCAAGTATCTTATACTTTCAGAGACATGTCAAAAAAAATCCAATTAATTCATTTCATCTAATTGAGTTCACTAGAAATACAATATGGTATTTTTATCACATTGCTATCTGAATCTAGAAGTCAGCTTACGAGAAGAAAGAAGGGCATTTTGTGGAGAAGACATAAGAGGATTTGGGGACAAGGAAAGGGGGACCAACTCCCCTCCCAAAAAGTAGTACTTTTTAAAATAGCCCCTTGATTCTTGGCAGAAAATAATATCCAACACCCACTGGGGAAATATTCCTAGGGAAAAAAAAATTTGGAGTTTGATACATGCCGCACATACAAATACCAGCCTATGATCATCACTGTGCACAAAACATGCACACTGCTTCTTGTCTGAGGCCAAGCAGTATCAAACTTGAGATGACAGCAGAAAGGTCTCACTTTCCTTATTCTCAGTGATCCAAAAGTTCCTTTCTAAAAAGCTGATGTTAGAAAACACACTATACGATTCTATAATTTATGACAAGAATATAATCTTGTTGTAACACACTTTTTTTGAATATGGTGAAGTTCCAAAAGACACAGGTGACCCAATGACAGCAAGGCTTATTATAATGTGGAACTGATAGGAATCAGATCATACCTGGATTTGGTGGCCAAAATGGCATTATAGAAAAGCTCTTGCAATGTGTTTGGTTCATAATTGCAGCTGTGTATTCTGGGAGAAAAAATGAAAATCCGATGTGTCTGAATGCTCCCAGATCTTCAAAACACAGGCTAGAATATTTCCCCCTAACTTTGACCTTGGCCACTGTTACAGGTTTATCAGCAAGGATAGGTGCACTGCTTAAACATGCAGACCTAGAGCCGAGTTCTGGGTCCTGCTGCTGCCAATAATGCCATCTAAAGGAAAAGTCATCCGTCGTTAATAGCTGTGCAAATTGTTGATAGTAGAAAGTTATTCACTGTTACTGCTTACTGATTTGCTAAGTGCCCCTGCCCAATGAGATCACTGGCTTGACTACTTGGATTGCTGGAGAAGAAAAAAGAGTTTTACCTCCTCTATCTTGCATAGGTTTATGTCTACAAGTCATTTCATGTGATCCCACTACATCTGCTACCCATTTTAATGTTTTTCTCAGGAGGCAGGAACAAGACCTTTGTGACTGCTCAGCTTCACAGAACTGGTGGGAAACATAATACTTTTGTAAAAGAAGAAAGAATTTTTTTAAAGACGCAAAGTCATATTAATGATTTGCACTTTTAGTTGTACCACTTCCGGGAAATGAAAATCTACTGTATTTTGGCAACAGTTTCAACAGATGTTTGGAATTCTGGGCGCTTGCCAAACCACCAAGAGTTTCTATATGACTGGCAAGCCACTGGATCACATTGCACACTACCGTTATAATGAGCTGTAAACAGATAGGTCAAATGAAAGAAACGAAATTAAAACAATGATAAACATGTACAAATGGTAAATCTGAAATTATAGGCGTCTAATGTGGTTTAATGGAACAGATTAATAATGACAGTAACAATGGTTCTTTATTGAGCGTTTACTGTGTACCATGCAATGTTCTAAGCATATTACACGTATTATTACTCATTTAATCCCCACAATAACAACCCTATGAAGTGAAAATTATTTTTATCCCTATTTTACAAGCGAAGAAAGGGAAACAAAGAAGTTGGCCAAGACCTCACAGCTAGTGACAGAGCCATCATTTGAATTCGGCTACGTGACATAAGTTGATCAAGTTCCTTAGATCTCTGTCTTTACCTACACCATGCAAGAGTTACCCAAGGCCTTCAGATCACTTTCATAATCTTACTGCTCTTCTCTCCATACAAAAGTATCTGAGCTCAAGTATTTAGGGTCAGTTGAACACCATGCTCCCCTCCCTGAAAAAACATACAACGTACACACAGATATGCACATGTATGTACACACCTGATGGCTCCAGTCGAGCTCCAGCAATGAGCTCGTAGGTCTCTGTGCAGGAAAACCAGATGAGGGAAACTGAGGCCCAAAGAGGCTCAGACATCAGCACTCCCTAGATTCTCACCTCATATAAAGGTACTTGTTTCTTAGCTTATTAGTTTTTTTATTTTATTTTTTTTTTTTTTTGAGACAGAGACTCACTCTGTCTCCCAGGCTAGAGTGCTGTGGCGTCAGCCTAGCTCACAGCAACCTCAAACCTTCAAACTCCTGGGCTCAAGCAATCCTCCTGCCTTAGCCTCCCAAGTAGCTGGGACTACAGGTCTGCACCATCATGCCGGGCTAATTTTTTCTATTTTTAGTTGTCTGGCTAATTTCTTTCTATTTTTAGTAGAGACAAGGTCTCACTCTTGCTGAGGCTAGTCTCAAACTCCTGACCTCAAGTGATCCTCCCGCCTCGGCCTCCCAGAGTGTTAGGATTACAGACGTGAGCCAGCACACCTGGCCTCTTAGCTTATTTTTATAGAAACCTAAGATTTTTTTTTTGACATTTAATCCTTTTTGTCCTATTTTATCCCTACCTGAGATACTCCTTAGACATGGGAAAGTCTAAAATAAGTATAGGAAAATACTACTCCACCTTTTAACTGTACTAAACATTGAAGTACTTAAATTTTATCTTAACATAAAATACTGTTCATTTTTTTAAAACATGTAATATAACTCTACAATCTAAATACAAAAAAATAGTATACATTTCCACTCTGAATCAATAAATGACTGACTGCCCTACATTTACAGGTTTGCAACATTACACTGGCATACTTAGAAATGCAGTTATCATAAAAGCGTTGCTTAAAGGCAGCTTTTTTAATGCAGTGTGAATTTTAAAGGTGCATGTAGCATATAAGAAACGGTGTTTTCGAGAAAAATTTATTCTCTGTGTCTCAGTAAAGCAAAAGCATCTCAGTATTATATTCCTTTTGATTAGATTTTCAGATTGCTTCAGATATACAGAGCTAGAAATAATTTTGGAAAATGGCCTCACTAACCTTTGCAAAAACATAAAAACATAATTCATACTTAATCAAGTGTCCTGTGATTGTCACCAAATTGAAATCAATTTTTAAGACCTACTAAGAAGTCAACTAATTGTAATGCTGAGCATCCTCCATTTTATCTGTACACCCTACGTAGTTTTATACAACATCCTGTAGGAGTCCACAAGCTAACACAAACCAGGCAGGAGATTTTAAATGTAGGAAACAGAGGCCAGTGGGAGAAACAATTGTACACCTTCCCTTTGCTTTTCCCCTCTTTGCTTTTTAATTAAATGATAAATCTCAATATGAATTCATTAGAAGCCTGATAGCTCAATTAAGCCCTATGTTACTATATACTCTGGGGCAATGCCTCAGTATCAGTTAACAGAGTTTGGATGTAACCTAAGCAAAAAAATGTAAGCCAAAAGTTTTATGCAACCGACCTTTTGGGAGAAAAATTGCAATTAAGGTGGGAAAAAAAAGTCCCAGTATCTACAGACTGTTAAAATTAAATGATAAAAAGACCATAATGGTTTTTCCTGTAGCAATAAATTATTTGGATTCATTTTATGCAGCAAACCCCCTTGGTTCATTTTAATTTGGTTTCATTGATACTCATATCCGATACAACAGTTAAAAAAAAAAAAAGAAAGAAAGAAAGAAAAAGAAAAGAAAGTAACTTGAAAACAAAAAATGGTTTATTGGAAGAAACTTCCCATCTGAAAATGAAGAGAAATTCTAGATGAATCAGTAAATGAACAAAACGAACTTGCAGGAGTGTCAGGAAGGCCTGTGCTGTGTGTGCTATTAACCAAATAGAATAACATTTACAGACTCTAAACTTGGAATATACTAGTCAAAAGTAGTAGCATTCCCACCAGTTAAATAAATATAATTTTTTTTCATTTATGCAACAAAAACTGAGTGCTTACCGTGAGTCACCCAGGCATTGTGCTGGCGATTTGAAGGTACAATGGTAAGAGAGCTCAATGTCATTTTCCCAAGGAGGCCTTCCTTCCCCTCCATATTTAAAACTGCAAAACCTTCCCTCACCTCCTCTCTCACTGTGCATCCAAACCATCTGGTGAGACTTTTACAAATCTAGAACTTACAGAGCCCAGTTGGTCTGAACTGGGGCCCGGACCCTGTTTTCAGAAGCTCCCATGGAGATTCCCCTGTACAGTCAAGATCCACTGCCTTACCCCCCTTCTATAACATTGCTTTTCTTCACAGCATCTAGCACCTTCTAATATATGCCATGATTTGTATGGTATCAGCTTCCAGCCACTAGACTGTCAGCATGTGGAGGGCAGGGACTTACGTCTGTTTTATTCACTGCTGAATCCCCAGTGGCTACACACAGTAGGCGCTCAACAAATATCTATTGAGTAAATTAATGAAAAACCAATATGAACCCTCTGCTCAGGGCCTGTACAATCTACTGGGAAGAGAGAGAAAAAGTTAAACAAATAGGAAGCCCCAGCCAGGGTAAGGGTTCAATGTTCTGCAAGAGCACATACCAGGAGAATCGGGCCTACTCTGAGGCCTCGAGGAAAGTGTCTGTGGAAGAAGTCTGACAGAGCTGGGTGGTGGCATTCCAGAATGAGGGAAGAGGTTGTGTGGGTCAAGCGGGGAGAAGGAGGCACATGGCTCTGCCACAGGGATGAGGATGAGGATGGGGAGGCAGCCCTGGACCAGCCTGCCTTGATAACATGAGGATTAATTATGCGAGGCCTCCAGGGCACGGTCAAGCAAAGTAGCGGGCATGTTTTCCATCAGCAGCACTACAGATGATGTCCACCCATCTGTTAGGGTACCAGAATGTACGCAAGAAGTGTTAAGTCCATTCCATACCTCCACCCATCAGTTCCCATCCTGGGTCCCCCTAGGAGTGTGGGAAAAGCAAGGCAATGACAAGCTCCAACATATCTGCCAGACAGCGCCCAGGCAACAGACGAGATGTCCCCTCATCCACGCATGGGCACCTGCCTTCTCCAAACCCCAACCTCTCCACGTGCCACACCTTGGGCAGGCCAGCCCTGGCCCGGGGCCCCTCTCTTCACCTGAGCCAACAGCCCAAGTCATTCTGGAGTCAACCAAGAGCAAACAGCTCCACAGGCCCACACCACAGTATCAGAAAACTTATGATTTCTCCCAAATTTAAACAACCAATATGCATCCTAAAACCCAGAAATCAGAGTTTGCAACAAAGACCAGTAGTAACCCAAAGGAGACCCTGTCTCTCCAGAACCCTTGGAGAACATGCAAAAGGTAGCAGACAAGTTTTCTAACGGAGACCTTAATTCTTAAGAGCAAAAAAATATTTTTATATTAACTATATGGATATTAAGTTGTAAAAACTGTATTACTTATTTTTCTACTTTTCTACAGGACAGTGAACACAAATGATGTCTGTGGGTCAACACTGTGCTGTGTTGTAGTTCATCAGATACCCACAGAAGCTGTAGCTGTGACAGGCATGACACCAGGTGCTGGGACTTAGAGGCACACTCACTCCTGAGGAGTGTGTAGGACACACGCTAGGGCACCCGGCCAGCTGTTCTTAAATCGTCATGTTTCTTTACTTCTTCTGGGCATTACGTTTTATAATTTCCTGGCCAGCTTCCTTATATTTGGGTTACCAGCTGTCCCTTCTTCCCAGATCTGTCTGTAAGAATCCCTCTCTCATTTTCAAATTTGCTGCTTCTAATCTACTGTAGGCTGAGAAACCAGATTACCAAACTGGTTAGAATTGTCTCTCTAAAGAAAGATTAAATAAATTCTAGGTGAGAAACCCAAGTGATAGCCTATAAATCAATCACACTATTGTTTGTGACTGTTTGGTCTTTTATGACATCAGTTCCAGCTGTTCAGCAGCAGTACAGTGCTGTGGATAAGAACGCAAGTTCAGAGGCCACATGGCGTCCCTTCATCTCCTACGTGTGTGCTCTTAGGCAAGCCACTTTTAAAGACTTTCTGCCTCAGTTTCTTCCTCCGGAAAATGGAGGTAGAGTAGGTATTTTCCTGCCAGGTAGACATAAAGACTAAAGAAGATATTGCTCATTACCTGGCACACAGGACACAAGTTGCTGCTGCTATTACCATTATCACCAGCTGGGCTCAAACGTGCCAACAGGATACATCTGTAACAGTGCCTACCACAGCCAACTTCCTCTAACCACAGTCCCCAGTTCCAGGAAGCAACTTTCGGCTGTTCTTTGCAAAAGGATGGCCACCAATTAAATCAAGAGTGGCAATGTGACAGGGCAGTCCTTTCACTGATCGTGTCACCACCACACCGAAGCCGTGGTCTAATATGAATGGCTTTCCCCAGAAGGAGGAGTGATCCCTGAGAATATCAGTTAGACTGGTTTCCTCCAGGGCCTGGATGACAGACCTCAGGAGAGACTGGCCAGTGACTGGCAGACACACACAGGGGCAGAGACGCTGGCCAAGGGAGACATGACGGGCCCAGAGAAGGGACAGAGGAGCCTGTCCCAGGTATTGTGCTGGGTCCTGAGAACCTACTGGAGCAGTTCCAGTTCAGTTTCTGTCCCAAGTCCCCTCACGATAAATCCTGTGGCTTAAGGTAGCCTGAGTGATTTTCTGCTCTTTGTCACCTAAGGGTCTTCTGAACCAGCCCATGGAGGCCACCCAGTAGCTGAGTGCCATTCACACAAGGTGTCCCTACAAACGTCACCCTCAACTGGTGAGGATGTAAAAGTCAACTGGAAAAGGGGTCACCTGGATTCTGAGAACAGCCAGCCAGCGAACTTAAGGGACACGGAGTCAAGGAAGTGCCTGGCTGCCCCAGATGCCACCCTCCACCTGCTCCCACCCCGCCCGGTACCACATGCAAGTCCCAGCTGGAAGACCCCCCATCCCCAACATTTAAGCATGGACCTCTTTGAACTCTTCTCAATGGTCTTTTCACAGCTCACAGAAACAATGGCTGGACTTCCGGGGCACCTACCACAATTTCCTGGGGATTTAAGTATCAAGGAAGAGATGAATAGTTATTTCTGAAGCTTAGTTAAGAAAGGCCAAGTTATGAAAGTAAGTGAACCTCTGTGGTTGATTAGAAAATGGCAGGAAGATGGTTTTAGTAGCAGAAACACCCTGCAGAGCACATTAGCATTTCCAAGGTACAGTCACACACCATCCACCTCATTTGATTCTCTTAACAACCCTGGGAGGCCAGTGTTGGGATCTCCATTTCCACAGGTGGAAACTGAGGCTGAGAGATTAAAATCCTAGTCCAAGTCCCTAGACTTGGGAATCAGTCACGCTTCCTGTCCAGGGTCACAGACTCTCCCTTCTGAAGGGCTTCACAGAAGACAAAATGACACACAAAAAGAGGATGTGCACCCCCAAAAGTTTCTCATAACTACTGAAACCAATTATGATGCAAAAAATCAAAAAAAAAAAATAACTAAGCATGAACTCTCGGTTCACTTCATTTCCTCTCTTGGTTTTTCAATCACTTAGAATGGGGCCTCCTCTATGCTTAGAATCCCAGGGCTTGCTTACACGTCCAGAGGTGAAAGTGACCTGCCCAAATTCACTTCCTATGGGCAACGTATACGACTAGCTAGAAGAATGACACAGACCCAGGTAAGGCCCGCAGATTCTGAAATCCCAGGAAAGGCTGCGTGTACAGTGCTCAGAGAGAAGTCTGGGGTGCCTCTGCCCAGCAAGAGACCGGGGAGGTTTTTGGCTGGAGCAAAAACAAAACTTCAAAGGGAACAGAGAGCTGTGGAGCTTCAAAGACCCCCCAGGCAGGACCAATTAACACCTACAAATGTTTATCTAAGCAGTCATTTAATGATGCAAACTGCACTAAATAGGTGCTCAGCCTCACCTTAAAAACAGCCATTGCCCAGACTGGGACGGGGTGGAGGATGGGAGAACAAAGGAGGAAGTTCTGAGTTTTTGTTTTGTTTTTGAGACAAAAGACCTTGGTTAAGAAGAAAACACTCAACATGGTGAAATTTATCACTGACATATCTCTAATTAAAAGAAAAAAGACAGGAAATAAGTATCTAAGAAATGTAAACGGTTAAATAAACTCTGGTCCAGCTATGAGTTAGAAAAAAAAATCCACACATTAAAAATCCTATTTTCAAAGACTATTTCATATGACAGGAAAATGCTCTTGCATAACGTTAAGAAAAAAACAACATCCAAAAATACAAAGTTAAAGTCTGACTTCACCTTTACAAAACTGACAGACTTAGAAACACAGGGAGTTTTGTTCACTGCAGTCTCCCCAGCTCTAACTCGTATGTGTCTGGCACAAACAAGACACTTAAGAAAAATGTGTTGAATTCATTATTTGCTATTCATTAAGTAATAATTAACATATTTCTACATGGTACTTGGATATGCAGAGACAGAACAATACAGGTATACATGTGTGCTAGACTAGACGGATACATCAAAGTTCAACTATAGTGCGCTAGCTCTTACAATGTTATTAGACATTTAATTGCATGTTCATATGCTCTGTATTTTACCAATTTTCCACAGGCTGTGTATAACTTTTACAATTTTTTTAAGCACTGTTTTTCTTTCAGAAGGCTGAGGCCCTGGAGGCAGTGGATGTGGTATATTCCAGAAGCAAGATCTTTCAGTGGGTCTCCCATTGCTATTCTATTGGGTCACACTGTCTACCTGGGGCAACAGTCAGCTCAGCCTCCAACTACCTGAGGCAACATCTCCAAGGTTCAGTTGCATTACAGACAGAAACCCTGCAGCCTGCTACACTGGGGGAAAGGTCACTAGGTTGCAAGTCAGTTTCCTCACTTTTCTTAGAAGAACTGTAGGAGAGAATCACAAGCCGAATCTATGTAGACAAAATTACAGCGCCCCTTGAACCTTGACCCAGAGAGTTCAGGGGGTCAATGCTCAAATGCCAGAAGTAGAGGCCATCTTTATCACATCTCTGAACCAAATTTTTTCCTTGGGAAACGTGAATGAAAAAGCAATTAAAAAAAAAATCTGATATACAAACGCCTGACTCACACTTAACTTGTTAAAAACTTAACATGTAAACAGGTAAAAATTTTGTTTGATTCTTTAAGGTGGTAATGTTTTTTGTGAAGAGAATGGACTTTGGAATCTAAGACCCCTGGTGAGAACACTGTGGTTTACTCACTAGATGTGACTTTACCCCCTGGGGGCCTACATTTCCTCCCTCACATTGTTGTTGAAAGGTTAAATGAGATAATAAAGGTAAATGCAAATAACAGGCACTCAACAAATCTAGTCTAGAGGGAGTCCCTGTTTGTCACAGGAACTTGGTCAAGGTGGAAGAGCTTTTAAATAAAAACAATTGCATGTTATACTTTATTTGAAATGCTTGGGCCCAGAAGTGTCTCAGATTCTGAACTTTTGGGGAGTTTGGAATATTTGTATTATATATTTACAGTTGAGCATCCCTAATTCAAAAGTCTGAAATCCAAAATGCTCCAATGAGCATTTCCTTAGAGCATCATGTTGGTGCTCTAGAAGCTTCAGATTTTGGAGCATTTTGGATTTGGGATCTTTCAACCTATACTTATTAAGCTCATGGGAACATGAGCTTCCGTGTTCTAGTGTGAACATGAAACATGTCCAGGGGCTAGCAGAATCCAGTGACCACTGTGCCTTACCTGGTTCATTCTGAATACACTGTGCTGAAAGTCAATGCAATGCGGTACCAGTAGACCTTAGGGAAAAGAACAGAAATTGGGAGCCAGAGAACCTGGGCTTTAGCCTAAGTTCAGCCACTTAGAAGCCGTATAGCCTGAGACCACCTCACCACTGTGGGCCTCAGTAAACATGCTGGTAAAATAGGCTGCTAAGCTACCTTGCAAGGTGGTTGTCAGCAACACAGCCAGGCCCTATTAGGCACAATCTCTGGTGTGACATTGGCATACTCAAGGGCATTACTGATAGGCATTCTGAGGGGCAGATCCTCAGGCCTTCTGACCAAAAGAACTGGACCAAAAGGGTACAGCATCTCCCCTTTTGCCAACTTTGTGCCATCCAAAGCTACAGGGACAGTCAGGGAGACCAAAGGTGGCCACCCATTGGCAGGGCGTGGCCACCCATTGGCAGGGCGTGCCCAAACCTTAGTAGCAAGCCATTATTTTTAGGATTAAATCCCACAGGCCTCTAGCTTAGGTCACAGATTCCAACTCAAAACCCTCATTTGCTACACTGAACTCAGTCAAAATGCAAATGTCCCCAGAAGTGGCACACAACACCGAACCTTTATTTAGGGATTCCTTGTGGTTGAAGCTCTCAGATGCTCTCCAGAAAGCAGGTTTAGGCAGAGGTGAGAAAGGGAGGGAAGGAGAGAACTAGAACCTTTGCCAACTTCATAATTTTGCATGGGGCTGGCCCTCCCTTTATTTTTAAATTATGCTTATGTGCTTTATTTTAGGAATACCTTTGTGCTATTGTACAACTGTGGAGAGAAAGGCGTTAATATTTTACATTTAAAACCTGAGAATCACAATTCCCACCTTTCATTTTGGGGAAGGAAAACATTCATCTAAGTTTCACTGCTGGATCATGAACTTGCTCCAGTTGTCTGTCATTATAGTTTGGGATAATTGGGAAAAAAACAAAAAAGCATGTAGCATTACTATTTGTATTACACACATTTTCTTTTTGCTATAAACACATCTGAATTCAACTTATTGTTTGGTCAATTCATAGCCTAGTCCTTAAACCCCTTAGGGCCAAATTGAAAGCTTCAAAAAACTTCTTAGACTAAATAGCTCCAAGGACCTACCCACCTTAGTTAGTAATAAAAGCAAAATGTTAAGTCCCAGAGCAAGAGTTCCTAAGCCTGAGGATGCCCTCAGTGGGAGGGGTGAGGGGGTGGAGTGAGGGAGAGGCCAGGGGTGTCAGCCCCAGAAACCATATGACAAATTGGTCAATCACGTTCTCAAAAAATTCCAAGAGAAATCCCATAAGAAACACCACATCAACAAGGATCTCCTAATGGCCAGAGACCTGAAGGGAGTCTGCAATTAGAAATAAAAAAACTTCAGATCAAGGAAAAAAATCGGAGGCCTGCACTGTAGGGTTACCCTTGCCACTAACCAGTTTTCTGACCGTAAGCAAATCCCTTAGACGTTCTGTCCCTCAATTTCTACATCTGTACCATGAGGATGTCGGAAGCTTCAACCATCATTTATCTTCAAGACCCTTAAAGATACCAGGATTGTGACATACAGCATTAGCAGACACAGGAAGAGAAAGATGTCAAAAAGACTTGCACACAATCTTGCCTGTTCCTCAAAGAGTGCTTAAAATATTCACCACTACTTCCTTGGAGGGGGTCAAAGATAGAAGCCACCTCTCATTTCCTTCTCTTTTTTCTATTTCAGATAGCCAAATCTGATGTTCCACAATAATGCCCTTTGCAGGGATTTGAACTATGAAGTTCATGCAAAAATACAGTAATTCTGTAAGATGCACAAGAAGCCCAAAGGACATAAAATAGAATTTCTCTAAAGCCTCATTACAAATCATCTAATCACTGCAGCAACTTATTTTAGCTGGTGTCTTCTATATCTGTTAAAATATGTAACTGATGAAAATTAATTATGGGTGTCATAAAAACAGATGTTTTAATATAATTCTGGATGTCTGGGTCAAAAATGACAAGAGAAATTTATTTTTTTCTCTATCACAAAAGAAAAGTATTTTCCTTCATTCCACGTAGCTCTTCTATACCTTTGCTGCCAACGTCTAATTTTCACAAAAAGCTCAGGTGCCATGGAAGTCCTTAACCATTTAGCACTAAATCTTTGTCACGTAACACTCTAGTTCACTAAAAGCGACTGTTTTTTTTTTCTAGTTAATACATTTGTATATATCCTATTGTATCGTAACTTGGCCATGATACCATAAATTTCCAATCTAATTACCAGACCCCATAAGTCCAGAGCACATTTATGGGGGGTTGCTTGCAGGAGCAAATTAAATTGAAGATTTTTTTCAAAGGCACCTGCTGATAAAGAAGGAGATGAAAATTGATTGTGTTTTTACAAGCCATTACCAAATGAATTCCTAAAGCACCCCTGAAGCAGTCTAAAACCCATTCTACAAGAGGGTAAACTAATGCTCAAGGTGACGAATCAAAACTCAGAAGATTCAGTCAGTATAAGAATACAAACTTACACATACTACACCTATAGACCTAACTCTAATATCTCCTCCTCCCTAAAGCCCTGGAGAGATTAGCTTATCTTGATTTGAGGACTTCTTCATTTCACATATGCAAGACTAACTTCTAGAAAACAACCATGTAAGTAGCATAGTAGTTGCTCTTACTCCAGAGCACGGTGTTACTTGCTCTGCAAGGATATAATCTCCACATTTCAGAGTTCTCGCTTCATCTTCATGTGTTCCAGAATCAATAATAAAAGGCAATAACATTTGCAAGCACCATTTCTCAAAGATAAATAATTCCAATAGCCCAATGAGAGTAATGAGCTAAATAAAACTCATGGTATACCAGGCTAGGGAATGTAAATGTTCTGCAGCACTGCCCTGTCCCATTAAGCACGCTTAGGGCTGAAGGGTATGCAAAAGAGGAAGATAAAGAAAATCCTGAAGTGTCCCCCGCAAAAGAGAACCCTGCTGGGGAAAAAGAGTAAACTTGCTTTCCTACTAAATGCCACTTTTCTGATGAGACCCAATCCTGAGGTCCTGACCCCTTGTGGTCTTTAAACATAAACCAAAGTGTGGGTGTCAGATTTCTTGGCCCAATCACAAAGAGGTCAAAAATTAGTTAAATTTAATTAGCAAAAATGAAACTTTCAAGGAAACCAACCCCTCCTTCCTTCATTGCTGATCTCTAGAAAAAGCTTCCATTCAGCAGAAAATGTAGAGATTTCATATTTATTTTGATTAGAGGGTAAGGAAGATATGACTTTTATTGGGTTAAGGGTACTTCCCAAGTAAATATGTAATTTAAATTTCCTAAGGTGAAATCTCGGCTCTAGCCCTTTTAGAAGAATAGAGAACACTACGATCCTTCTACAAAATTCGGTGAGACTGCTTTAGAAGACACTGAAAGGTTAGACTTCATCTCGAGTTACTCCACCATAAACCAGACAAAGAAATTCCTGAAAGGCTATAAGCATCTTTTTCTCACAAGCACCCACAAGAATAGGTCCCTGTAAATGTTGTATTAACAAAGCAGTTCATTACTAACCGTAGTTTAAGTTTCTTCCGTGAGAAAATTTTAATCTATTGCAACTGCACCCAACATTCACACATAACTGCCCCTGAATAAGAGTGAAATATAGATTCATAACTGACCCTAGCCTCGGGCTTTTCCTATGCCTGAAAAGCAAAAGGATGGGGGTTGGGGAGCAGAACTCGACTGCTTGATACTTTCTCCTTCACTCTCTATGATCAAGTATTGGAGGACTTTAATTTCCCTTCCAATCACTCCTACAGAGGCCCAAGTGTCTGAGAAAACACACAGACAACAATCAAACCTTTCATTTCAGGGCTGGTTTCCCACCATACCCGTTCCTGTTCCAATCAGGTTTGAGAAGCACTTCCCCTCTTCTGCATTTCATGAATCAACTGCAAAATCTGCCAACCTCTGCCAGTTCCTCTTGTACTCAGCTGAGAGGTTCCCCTTCCTTCCCTGGGTAGCACAAGGCTGCTCTGGTTTTGACTGGCATAACGTGGAAATGCACTGTAGGAACTCACTAACTCCTTCACAGCCAGATACAAGTGAGACTCTGGGCGCCAACCCAGCTACTAGGACAATGACCCACCAAGCTCAGGGCAAAGCAGATTTGTGGCATCTAGCTTTGACCCTAGATACAGTGTGTCAGTTACTGTCACTGGGAAGGAAAAGGAAGTGTGAAAAGGGCTACAAAGTAACCAACTCAGTTACTTAGCAACTGGACAAAACTTGCCTCACTACAGAGGGTGAGGAGGCATCTCACGCCCATTCAAAGAGTAACAGTCCACGATTTATATGCAAATAGATAAACACAAAGGGGAAAGGGAAATCTAAATTAGCAACTGGAGTTTACAGCAGTGGGGCTGAAGTCCAGATTAAAAAAACAGTTTCTCCTAGAAAGGCGACAGGACATATACAGCTGAATGAATGAATGCATGCATGCATGCATGCAAGGCCACAGGCCCAAACAAGCTTAGTCTCCCTTCATAAAATTCAATGCCATGGGGGAGGAAGGAGAGAGCCGCACAAAGTTTAGCAGCTAAAATTAAAACGCTTGCACAGCTAACACGAATTACAGGCTTAAGAAAGATGGAAATCTGAAGTTGAGGAAACTCCAGGGAAAGCAGGTACTCGTGCTCATGAGAAAAGCAAACAAAGCATCAATCTTGGGGGAAGGTCTCTGGACTGTCGGTAGATCAGAGCCTTTTCAGGGTCTCTAGACACCCTTAGAAACACCCTCCCACAGCAGTGGGTAAAGGTCAACTTCCAAACTTGGATCAAACTCCTACTCTTAACAGGAGACATGTCGCCCTGAAGCCTTTCTAAGGAAGAGGGAGACACTGTTGCCTACTTGGCTCAGGACAGCAGCACCAGGCTTTTCAGTTTGCCCAAGGGGCTGGTACTCTCTGCCTCCAGCTTCTAGCTGCACACGTGAACCAGGATGCTCAGTCCCAGGCTCAGAGCAGAGAGAGGACTGAGGGCTCCTCTGCCCCACGCCATCCGCTAACCTCACACCTGGACCAAGGCGGCAGGGCCCAGGTCTGAACGCAAAGGCACACCAGCAGAGCCACTTACTTCTCATACTCCGCGTTGTCTCTGTCACAGCGAGAATCCTTGTGCTTTTGCCAGTCTTTGCCATGCTTGCAGGTGGTGAGGAGCACGACGTCCTCCCCGTTATGGACGTGATATAAGGCATTCCTGGTGTCTGACCCGATCCCTGTCAGGTACCTCTTCCCCTTGAATACCAGCATGTACTTCCTGAGAGGAGGAATAGTGTTGAACTTCAAAAACCCCCTCTCCCCTCCTGTCCTGGGATGATCCTTAGAAAAGAGGGGAATAGAAACATCAAAGTTGGGTCGGAAGTTTTCAGTACTGATGCTGGCTTTGGCCAGCATTGCCTGGCCGATGTCAAACCCCACGTCCTCGGTGTAGTCAGGCCAAGTGCCGGAATATAAATTAAAAATTAAGTGATTCCTACCATTGTTCCACAAGTGGAGACTCTGCACTTTGGATCTCAAATTGTGCACATACTGAGGTGACAACTGGTCTCTGTCTAAAGTATCCAGACTCAGGACAAAGAGGCACGCCTGGCTGGGGTCCGAGGTGTAGAACCTGGAGCCCTCGATGGCCGCTAGAATGTTTTGGTAACTTTCGGCGATTTTCTCCCCTTTTTGCTGCGGGTATACGTAGACTTTGAAGCCGTTTTTCTTGCAAACGGTGAAATCGAAGCAGGACTCCATGCGGCACTTCTTGCCTTTGTAGATGCTCGAGTTGGCGTCTCGCTTCTGCCGGGGGGAAATGTGCACGCTGGAATCCTCGTTTTCCAATTGATCCCAAGGAAAGAAGGGGCGCAGAGCGTCCGGGAAGCGGGGCCAGAAATGCTCCGGACTGGGGTGGTGCAAGCCATTCCGACCGCTGTGCTCCTCTCTCCGGCTGTGGCTCCTCGATGCCCTAAACTGCAAGCCTCCGAAATAAAACAAAAGGGCGAGACAAGAGCCAGCTGAGAGCAGGATGAAATAGCGTTTTTTGGCCTGCATGTGTCCTGCCTGGGTCAAGAGGATTGTAAATAAACACAAGAATCACCCAAGTTTCCCAATCAACACTTTCAGCTCCAGTCCGCCATCTTCCCGCCTGTAAAGACTTCAAACTCTCCGCTCCCACCTTCTCTGGATGCCTTTCCCCAAGCCGTGGACTGATCCAGCGCATGTGGGCGATTTCTTTAACTTTCTCCCCTTCGGTCTTTCATCTTTGGGTTGCACAATGCACGGGAGAGAGCGGGGCTGAATATTTCGCACCCAGGGCGGCGAGCAGCGGACTGTAATTTTCTTGCATGCAACAAGGAGGAAAAGAAAGAGAGGGGAGAAAAAAAAAAAAAAAAGCTCCTGATACCCAATCAATGACAAGACGAAGTGATTGCCTTGCCTCTCGTATTCCTCTCGGCAGCGTGGAAAACGAGCCCCGGGAAGGCAACTTCAACTCATCCACACTCGCGTGCAGAGCACTCCGGTTCCAACAAGTCAGCCGGTCCCGGGTTCAGCCGGCTAGTGCATCTTGCAGCTGGGGCGCCGTAACCTCACAAATCCCTGCATCTCTCTTTATTCCCTTCTGCAGCGGCTCCAAGACTCCGGCGGTGTTTACTCCTGCGCTCGCGGGGCCGGCCCCCGGGACGCGCGGCGGCCCGACTGCAGGCGGCGGCGGTGCCGGGCGGCGGCGGCGGCGGCGCGTCCTCCCCGCGGGCAGTGCCGGCCCCGAGCGGCGCTTCGCAGGCCCCCGCGCGACCGCTGCCGACCGCCGCGTTCGGTCGCCGAGTGTTACCCGGTTCTGAATGTTACACTTACACATTCCATTCCCGACACGACAGCGCTGACCTCATCCATCCACGCAGCCCGCGCTGCCATTGGCCGGGCGTCACGTCCGGGGTGGGCGGTGCTTCCGCTGCGCCCATTCATAACCCCCGGCCGCGGGCCGAGGCGCCGGCGCGGCGCGGGGGGCGCGGGCGCGGGGTTCTAGGCGCTCGGCTGCAGCGGGCGGGCAGGCGGGCGGGCGACGCGAGCGCGGGGCGATCGGCGCTAGCCCTCGGCTCCTCGGCGCGCCGGGGCCCGGGACTCGGTCTGCGCCGGGCCGGGCAGCAGCGCCGCCCAGAGGCGCCCGCGGAGAATAGGGACCGCGCCGCGCTGCGCAGCTGCCCCGGGCGCCCTGGAGGACCCGGTCTCCTCGGCTGCCTGCCTGCCTGCCTCCCGGGAACGCCTCCCCAGCAGGGGCAGAGAGCGTGCGGGTTCCTGGGGAAGGATGCTTGAAAATGGAGAAGGGCAGAGAGCCCGAGGAAGAGGGAAGAAAAGACAAGACTTCAGAGGAAGCCACCGCCGATCTGAAGGATGCCTCTCCCAACCCACCTTCTACTCTCCGAGGCCCAGTGTTATTTCCTGTTAAGCGTTTAAACAGTCTCCCTTATTCCTCCTCTACATAGCCCATCCTTACTTTTCTCCTCAAGGAGACACCCTAAACCCCAAGAATAAGGAGGAATTTCTTACAGTTCTGCATGCCTGCCTCTGTGTACTCTGAGTATAAGACAGCTATCCTAAATCTTCATTATCTACTTGCGCATCCTTGCCTGAACCCCCTCTGTCTGTTCTAAAGAAAGCTTCCAAGACGTCCAATCAACAGCTAAAAAAGAAATTTTCTAATGGCTGCGGAGAAACCGGTTAACTTAAACTTGTCTCAGTCCTCGAAATGATATTATTCTCTTTTTGTGGTCGTGGTGGTGGTAGTAGTTTTTAAGGAGATGTCTCTTAAGGATGGATTACTTTGGACTTGCCAACCGTCTCAGCTGTCCAAGGGAAACTCAAAGCAGAAAAATGACCTTATTTACAATGAGTGCGAGATGGTTGGTCATTCCTTCATTGACCTCCCTAGTCCCAAGCTCCTGCCACCCCCAATGAATGAACTTCATTGGATAACTCAGATAAAGGACCTGCAGTCCCGCTACAGTTCCTCCAGGTCTGCAAAGAAGTGCTAGGCTCCTAAGCAGTATCGCTGGTCAAAGCCAAACTCCCTGGCCTCAGAGCCTGGATTCTGGTTTACAGAGAACACTTCCCACCCTCTTCCCAAGCATAAGTCTCAGGGCCTGGCCAAGCTGGACAAACAGTTGCCTGGGGCAGCAAGTGTTTAGTGATTGTTTATTATGGGAGTGACTGAGAGCTAGAAGCAGACACTTCCCGGCTTCCCTCAGGCTGCAAAAAAAACCCCAGCAGGGTGTGGATGAAGGGCACGGTTATAACAAGGCAGGATGAAATGATACAGTGGAAAATTTTAGACATTTGTTGTTTCAGATTTGTTTTAATAAAGGGGGGAGGGGGCGTGGGTGGGACATTACTATACATTCCAGAAGCCTCTCCCTAGTTCTGACCCATCAAAGATGAGATAGCTTTTCCAGATTTGACTTGTACCCCATGCACAATGTGGAGAGGCCTGGACAGGAATGAGGATTCAGTCATCTTCCAAATATGACAACAATGATGCAGATAAATGCAGTGATTGAAACCACATGTGACCCAAAGCTTCCCCAGCCTGGGTCGCTAGGAACAGTCATTCAAGGCAGGGGTCCTTTTATTCACTTCAAGGTGCTGATGATTGAGGCCCTGTAGAAGTTGGGACTGTGAGGACTGTAGCCCTCTGTATCTCACCAGTTGTCCTGCATGACCTTAGGGGGAGCTAGCTGCCCTCCTTGCCCACTTGTGCTCTCTTCCTGCCTTGGCACCAGTTTCTTGCCTTTCTTGCCTAAGTGTGGTTGATTCCCTCATCCCAAGCCCCAGTGTTGCCCATCTCTACCCTTACATCCATAGTGTTCTATATTGTGAGAAAAACTTTGCTACTGAAAATTAGAGAACACTTGGATTCAGATCTCAGATCTGCCATTTACTAGTGCCTTGGGCATGTGGCCTAATCTCAGTAAATCTCAGGTTTCTCATTTAAAAAGTCAGAATAATGATACCTTTCTGGCTGGCCTCTTTCAATTTGTAAACTGTAAATTGCTCTACACGTGTAACATCATTAGGCTATGTTTCATATTTCAAATGCAACTGGAGGTCATATGCAGTGGCTCACACCTGTAATCCTAGCACTTTGGAAGGTTAAGACAGGAAGATTGCTTTAGGCCAGGAGTTCAAGGCCAGACTGGACAATAGTGAGACCTTGTCTCTACAGAAAGTTTTAAAAAATTAGCTGGGTACGGTGGTGTGCACCTGTAGTCCCAGCTACTCCGGAGGCTGCATCACTTGAGCCTGGGAGTTTGAGGTTGCAGTGAGCTATGGTGATGCCACTGCACTCTAGCCCAGGCAACAGAGCAAGACCCTGTCTCAAAAACAAGAAAACCAAAATCCAACTGATATCTAAAGTAGCCCCTACAATGGCATCATCATTGCATCTCCCTCTGTTTTAGTTTTTCCTGGCCCTTTTGATATGCTGAAATCTCTTTTGTTTACTCACTTTCTGTGTTTCTTCATGGTAAGTGGTATTCCTTGAAAGCAAGAGCACTTCCTGCCCTACTCAGTCCTGAATCTTCAATACCTAGGGCCTTTCCTGGCACTTTAGGTGGAGTTCAATCACTGATTCAAATGAATGAGTGAATTTAAAATTCAACTTTACCACAGCACTGGAACAAACTTGAAAAGAAAGATCCCGTAAGTACAGGCAACAAAAACAAAAATAAACAATTGGACTACATCACACTACAAAGCTTCTGACAGCAAAGTAAACAATCAACAAAATGAAAAGGCAACCAACAGAATGGGAGAAAATATTTGCAAACCATGTATTTGATAAGGGGTTAATACCCAAAATACATAAGGAATTCATACAACTCAATAGCAAGAAAGCCAAATAACCTAATTTAAAAATAGGCAAAGGACATAAACAGACATTTTCCAACGGAGACGTACAAATGGTCAATGGGTATTTGACAAGGTGCTCAATATCACTAATCATCAGGGAAATGTGTATTAAAACCACAATGAAATACCACCTCACAGCTATTAGAATGGCTGATGTCAAAAACAGAAGAGACAACAAGTGTTGACAAGGATGTAAAGAAAAAGGAACTCTGTACACTGTTGGTGGGTCTCTAAATTAGAAGAGTCATTATAGAAAATAGTGTGGAAGTTCCTCAAAAAATTAAAAATATAATTACCATATAATCCAGCAATCTCATTTCTGGATGGGTCTATACCCAAAGGAAATGAAATCAACATGTCAAAGAGATATCTGCACAATATTCACAATAACTAATATATGGAAACAATCTAAGTGTCTGTTGATTGATGATGGATTAAAAAAATGTGGTGTATATATGCAACGTAGTATCATTCAGCCACAAGGAAGAAGAAAATCCTACCATTGTAGACAACTTGGATGAACCTGGAGGATATATGTTAAGTGAAATAAGCCAGACATAGAGAGACAAATACTGCATGTATGTGGAATCTAAAAAAGCCAAACTCACAGAAGTGAGGGTAAAACGGTGGTTTACAGGGGCTGGGGGGTCAGGGGAATGGGAAGATGTTAGAAGATACAAACTTTCAGTTATAAGATGAATCGGTTCTGAGGATCCAACTTATAGCATGGTGACTGTAGTTTATTTAATACTGTATTGTATATTTGGAGTTTTTTAAGACAGTAGATCTTAATTGTTCTCATTGCACACAAAAAAGGTAACTATATGAGGTGATGGATGTGTTTATTAGCTTGATGTGCTAGTCATTTTTCAATGTATACGTATGTCAAAGCATCATGTTGTATACCTTAAATGTACACAATTTTTTCTTGTCTATTATACCTTAATAAAGATAGGGAAAAATTAAAAAGACCCCTTGGTAGTCCCCCAAATCAGGGCAGAGTCTGTCATTGGAGGTGGAAATATTACTAACCAGGAATATCTTAACAGAGGACAAGTTGGCCAGTGTAAATCCTTTAACAATGTACATCAAATATGTAACTCCTCTCTCTGGTCAAAGCCCTGAAGGGTTCCCTGTTGTGGGGATGACAGACAAAGCCCTTTCAGTGACCTACCAAGTCCAGCAGGGTCTTTCCTAACTGCCCCCTACCTCTCTTCACCAGAGCCCTCTCACTCTCTCCCTCCATCCCAATCTGCTTACTCTTCTCCAG
Source organism: Lepilemur ruficaudatus (assembly GCA_963574885.1). Lineage (NCBI taxonomy): Eukaryota > Metazoa > Chordata > Mammalia > Primates > Lepilemuridae > Lepilemur > Lepilemur ruficaudatus. The sequence goes on from CAUYRT010076097.1 coordinate 34,678, forward strand.
CCAGGGTGGTTACCTTGCTATTTCTTATACAGGCCAAACGTGCCCCTACCTCAGGGCCTTTGCACACACTTGTCTCTGCCAGTCTTCCCCCAGTATCAACTGTGCACACTCCCTCACTCCCTTCTAGTCTCTTCTCAGATGCCATCTGACTATTGAGGCCTTCTTTGACCACCCTAAATAAAACAGCAGCACCCCTCCTAGTTTCCCATCCCCTCACCATGCTTTATTTTCCTTCTCAACAGTAGTCAACACTTGACATTCTATATATTGACTTAATTTATTATTTATCTGTTGCATCTAGAATATGAGTTCCGTGGGGCAAAGGCTTGGTCTTTTTGTTCATTGCAATATCCATACACCTACGACAGTGTCTGTCACTAAATAAACATTTGTTGAATTAAGTAATTGATTTGATTTCATTGTCTGTAGGGCAAATAAGAGAATATTCAAGGCTAGAGTTCTATTATAACGCACACACACACACTAAGCTAAGGTCTCCCATCATTCAAACTTCGCTTAATTTCCCTTTCCAGTAGCAATTTTTCCCCATGGCTGACTAAAGACCTGAAAACAGCATGGCACACAAGAACCCAGTAGATGTGGATTCTTGTCTGGACTCTACCATTTAGTCTGTAACGTTGAGCAAGTCAATTCACCTCCCTAAGCTTTGGTTTCTCGTTGGTTAAATCAGGAGTAACTAAAATATATATCCTGTTTAGCCCACTGAGTTACTATGAGAATCAAATGAGAAAAAGTAGATAATATATGAGACAGCCCTTTGCAGTCCACAATGCACTTGGCAAGTAAGACATGATCATCACACTCCTGGAAAAACATGGACACAAGTACAGGAGATCATGTTTTCAAGTCAAAAGCATTAAACACATAAAGCATCACCCAAACACAACAGGTTCCAGGTGCCTGGCAGACTTGGTAACGGTCATTGAGAAGGGAAGACAGAAAACTCAGCAAGGAAAGAAAATCAAAGGAGATTTTTCTTTTTTAAAAGAAAAAAAGAAAAATCTTTTTTTATTGTATGAAGTGCCATAGGCACAAATGCTTTTCAAAGGTCTACAATTATATTTGCTATAGGAGAATAATTGATTTCTCTCAAAATATGAAAACAAATTGGAATATTGAAATTAATAAATGTTTTCTTGTTTTGTTTTTTTTTTGAGACAGAGTCTCACTCTGCTGCTCGGGCTAGAGTGCCATGGTGTCAGCCTAGCTCACAGCAACCTCTAACTCCTGGGCTCAGGCAATCCTCCTGCCTCAGCCTCCCGAGTAGCTGGGACTACAGGCATGTGCCACCATGCCTGGCTTATTTTTGTGTATATTTCTAGTTGGCCAATTAATTTCTTTCTACTTTTAGTAGAGACGGGGTCTCACTCTTGCTCAGGCTGGTTTCGAACTCCTGACCTCGAGCAATCCACCCGCCTCAGCCTCCCAGAGTGCTAGGATTACAGGCGTGAGCCACTGCTCCTGGCCTAATAAATGTTTAAATTCTCTAAAATATAACCTTAAGTTGACTGGCAAGACAACCTAATCTTCATAAAGTTATATGAAATTTTTACTTGATATGGGCACATTTTAATATTTTGGTGGTATCTGATGTGGTCTCTAGCATCAATTATTCTCAGCTCTGAGAAAGGCTGGGAAACTCTGCTGGGTATATACTGATTGGTTACAGAAGGTGGGAAAAGACAAACAGGTCAAGGAAAGTCACAGCATCGTGGAAGAGTGGTGAGATTCCCAGCCAGAAAACAGAAGACTGGTTCCCAGTTCCCTCTCTGCCAGGAACTTGGGGAAACCTGGAGCATATTGGTTTTGAGTTCTAGGACTTCAGAGCTTCGCCCAGAAAATGTAAGCTAGGACATGATGATATCTTTCCTCCATCTGAAGGATGCCCTGTGTAGACCACGTGGATGGAAGAGGGGAAGAGCTTGGGAGGAAGGAATACAGAACCCCACTGAGAAGGGAAGAAAAACGAATGCAAGTATCATACAGTAAGTCTCCATCAGCCCTCCCCAAGATGGCCAAGCAAGAAAGCTAACCAAGGGCAAAACAAGGGTGTGTCCCAAGAATTTGCATTTCTAACAACTTCCCAGAGAAGGCTGATGCTGCAGATGCAGGGAACACAGTTTGAGAACTACTGAGTTAGAGCATCATCAGAAAGGATTCTGTGGCTGAAGTAAAGTGAACGCAAGAATAAGAGCCTGGAGATGAATCAGAGAAGTTGGAGGAAGCTTAGCATGCCCTGGCATTGCAGGCCAGGCAAAGTGTTGGGATTTTATTAGGGGTGGGAAGGCCTTGGATGATTTCAAGCAGGGGAGTGATCCGATTTCCATTTTTAATAGCTCACTCTAGCTATTGGTAGGGCAGGGAGTCAAGTTTATTTATCTAGTACATATTTTTGAAAGTCTTTATTCCTAATAAATTCCATTAACATTCCTGTGTAACATTACAATAAGGACTATTGTAAGCCAGGATAGCAAGGCAGAAAGAGAAGGGAAACTTCTAATCCTATTATCATGATACAGGAAACTATGACCATCAGAGTCAAGCCAATAAGCCCTGGTCACTGGACAGTTAGCCAGTGACTGCTGATTAGGCAAGATAGCTTGCATTAGTATTTATCAAAACTGCACATTTAAGCTGCGAATTCTAGGAAGTTAACCTGCTTGATATAGTGACATGCTAGTCCCAATCATACTCAGCTGTGCCTTTCCTGTGTGTTTAACAACTTGGAAGTGGCCACTCTTTCCAGTGATAGGACAGCTTCCTGTGGGTGAGCGTTTTCTGAGGGACAAATGGTGACAAATAAGTTGCCCTTCAAGTCTGGATGCCATCCTAGGAGCCTCATTAAAGTTTTACTGACCCCTAGTGGAAGGTAAGGAAGCTCTACCCTGATTGCTTGTAACTTCTATTTTCTCTAAAGACTTTCCTTCCTTTAAGAATATGTGCCACACTGCCCCTGCTCCCTAGGGACTCACACTCCAGGAGGAGGAACAGACATGGAAAGAAATAATCACAATAAAACTGGCTCCATGTTACCATTTACAAGAGGAGGAAGTGGCTACATTCATGTGGGTCCCTGTTATTGATAACATTTGTGGATTCATCTATAGATGAGAAAAAATGAGAAATGGAAATGTCAACTATGGAAGGTGACAAAATCAGGAAGTCACCCACAATTCAAGTTCGTTTTTCCCATTAGACTTTAACACTTGTTATTATGCAATAGTCTATCAACACTACCTTGACTTCTTTTTTCTTTTTGAACTTCTGGTACCCAGCAGAATTAGGTTTGTCTTCCACGCTGTCAACTGAACATTTTTTATCATCTGGCACTTCTATGCTACTATGGTACAATAATTATTGGTGCTCACAACGACAACCATGAGACACTAGAAGGTCTCAAAGTACTCACCGACTCACTCAAGTGAGGTTAAATCACGTCCGGTCCTACTTCAGTGAGTTAAGTGCATTTTGTGATTGTCCAAACCATTTATAGTTGGTGATCCATGGATAGTATATAGGGTAATTTATTATTAGCACACTGATAAGACAGACCATAGGAATAGCTATCCGAACCATCCCTGGATGCTCCACGGTTGTTTCTTTGGTTGGATTTCCTGCATTTCTCTGAATCCTGGAATCTTGAAGTCTTAAGAGCAAGTTTCCAGGTCATTTTCATGATGGCCTTTCTAAGTAGATAAAAATGTGTGCATATATGTGTGTATATATATATATATATATTTTTTTTTTCCAAAAGTCTACATGACTGGGGACTCTGGCCTAGGCACGCCATCATTTTGAAAATGTGCAATCTAAACAAACCAAACCATTTCTCAAATTATGAACTCTATATAACTTTAGGTCCAGCCCAGTATATCAATCTCCCAGCTATTCTGTCTCAACTTCTGTCTCTTCAGACACTTGTATTATTAATTTCCCAGAGACCGATCACATTGTGGAAGTATAGGCAGCTCAGGAACTGTAAGGAAAAAGGTATAAAGACCAATATTTAAATATATTTATATTTATATGTAAATTTCAGCATAGGCCTTGTCTCTCTGAAAATCTGAATATTTAAATCTCACCAAAGCAGACTAGAAATATGCATTCTGGCTTTAAGTAAGCCTTGAGAAGGGAATCGGAATTGTCCAAAGAAGCGCAACTCACAGTTTCCCTAATTGTTCTCTTCTACTGAGGATTTTAGCCTGCGATAGCCTACCCTGGCTGCTGCCCCAATAATTCCTCATGACACGGGAAAAATGCAGACTTTAGTTCTGTTTGAGACTGGATAAGCCTGGTTCCTTTCTTGTTCTTTTTGGCCTGTGGAGACTTGTTGCTAATGGAGAACCCTCAATCAAAACCTGCTCCAGGCTGAATGCAGACAGGCTTCACGGCTTTGTAAAGATTCCCCTCCTCCTGCTTCTTGACCCGCCTCCACCCCCAGCCCCCACCAGCTTCTCCACCAAAGCTCTGATCTGACCTGCCACCCCCCTTGGTTTGTCTGATCTTGGAATTCCTTGCAACAGGAACTGCCAATTGCTGTAAATTACATGCTGCCTTGACAAGGAGAATGCTAATCCTTTGGGGGCTTAGGAAGAGACTACCAAACCTGTTTTCAAGGGTGAGAACACGCTGGCTAGTCAATTGGAGGTGATGGGATACTCTTCTGCACTATTTCCTTCCAAATAACACGGCACCCCTGGGCAAGGGGGGAAAGGGCCACCAGGAATATGCTACCATTAGTCACAGCCCAGTTCCCACGTGCATGGATATCATTTCCTGGCTATAGCCTTGAGAAACCTTTCTGGTATTTCCCTGCCTGGTCTGGTGTTATAGGGTCGTATAGTTGTTCAACTGTGTACACTTCAAGTCATGCAGAATATTTACTTAATGAGCTGCATTCCATTGGAGGCAGGAGAGTATAGTGGTTAAATTCAAGAGCTTTGGAGTCTGACCGCCTAAGTTTAATCATGGCTCTATGGCATACTGGCTGTGACTTTAGGCCAGTTACTTAAGGGCTCAATTTCCTTATATGCTCCCACCCAAAACAGAATGATGGTGACTTCTTCAGATGTGTATGAGATAATGCATATAAGACACTTAACATGGTGCCCAGCACCCAGGAGGAGCTACTCAATAAATGTTAACTATTCTACTGGCCTCCTACTCTCCCATCTTTTCCCCACTCTCTGGCAGCCCCTGAAAGTGAATGGTTTCAAATTGTATTTTTTCAGCAGTTAGGTCTTCCAGAATTTGAATTAATGTCCTTCATAATTAAGATGGACATTTCAGCAATTCATGCTGAAGTGTTGCAGTGATTATGAAAGGACATGTTCATTCATCCATTTATCCATGCAGTAACAAATAATTTATTGAATGCCTACTATGTCTCATGGTATGCACATGGTAAGCAAAACAGACCAAGTGTTAGCCCTGAGAGACTGTGCGGTCTACTCAGGGAGGCCACGGTGACCAGGTCAATAAATAAAATAAGGGCTCGATGCTAGTGCTGTTTAGGAAATGAACAGTGCTCTGACATGGAGGTGCTGTTTAAACAGAGGGATCAGGAAGACTTCCCTGAGGAGGTGTGCAAGCAGAGACATGAAGGATAGGAAGGAGTCAACCTTACAGGAGTGGGGGGCAGAACCATTCAGAGAGGGAAGAGCAGATGCCAATACCCTAAGGCTAGCTGAGCTGAGCCGCCTGATCTAGGAGCAGAAGCCAGGACCAAGTGGCCAGAACCTTGTGAGTGAGACACCCAAGCCCTGCATTCAAATAGCTCCCGTCTGAAGAGGCTGTCTGTGACAAAGGCTTCTCTGTTGTCCATACGAAAAGGAAGCTATAGAGACTCAGAGAAATTGACATGAGGTGTGGGAGGGCGTCAAGCCCATATCCTCTGTTCCATTCCAACCCTCTAACTATCCCATGTCCTAAGCCTTGCCTAAATGCACTCATCCAGGGTAGAACTGACATCTTCTGGGCTTCCCTACACTCTTTGCAGAAATCAATCCTAGTGTCTTTAACTCATTATTGTGTTTATTCCTTTATGTCTGTCTTGCCTATAGGACAACAGTGCCAGGACAAACAGACTATGTCTACTGAATCTTTGTAACTCTAGCATCCCGCACAATGCATACCCTTAGTTGTTGCCTTATAAATGTTTGCTGAATGAATGAATCATCACTAAATTTATTGTGCTCGCTGTTGCCAGGCAATATGCTAAGTGCTTTAAATATCTTAACCCAATTAATTCTCTTTACAACCCAGAAGGTATGTACTATTATTAGCGATATTTTACAGAAGAAATTAAATCACAGAGGGGTAAGTAACCCACTCAAGCTCTTATAGCTGGGAAGTACTGGAGCTAGGATTTGAACCCAGGCAATCTGGCTCAAAAGCCCTTACTCTTAACTTAGTCACAGCAGTGATTCTCAAACCACTGTGCATGACAATCACCTGGAGGACATATTAAAATACACATTCCAGGGTCCCACCTGCAGAATTTCTGATTCAGTAGTTGTATTAGTTATCTACTGCTGCATAACAAATTAACACAGAATGAGAGACTTGAAACAACAATTTATCATCTCATAGTTTCTGTGAGTCGGAAATCTGGCCACCACTCTGCTGAGTTTTGTGGCTCAGAGTCTTTCAGAATCTAGATGTCAGAGGCCACTCTCACCTTACTTGGAGGAGGAACCAATTCCATGCTCGCTCACACAGCGGTTAGCAGGACTCAGGTCCTTGCTGGCCATTGACTGCAGACATCAGGTCCTTGCCACATAGGCCTCCCCAAAAGGCTGTCCTCAAAGTGGCAGCTGGCCTCCCTCACAGCAGATGAGGGAAGCCAAGACTGCACCCAAGTATTTTTGCAACCTCATCTCCCAAGTGACATCCCATCCTATTTGCCCAGTCATAGAGACTGACTGCCACACTAGGGATGGGGTGGACCCAAGAATTTATATTTCTGACAAGCTCTCAAGTGGTGACGGTGCTGACAGTGGAAGGCCACACTTTGAGTTGCACCGATACACTGTACCGAATACGTCAGTGGATGAATGACTGAATGAACCAGGGACCCAACACATACCTGTCCTTGGCTGGACCAAATATTACATTGACACAGGGCATTTCTCCACCCTGGCTGTTTTCACTGCCACTTGCACCCCCAAGCCTTCTATCAAAAATTGTCAAGAGGTGACTACAAACCTAGGAAACCAGGTTTGTATTCCGTCACTACTTGTAAAACGGTGGGCTCACCTGAAGTGGATACATCCTGCCTTCCACTTCCTGCAAGTCTCACCTGCAGGAGCTATAAAACCTTTCCCTGACAGCCAAAAACCTTGCCTAGTGAGTTATAGACTCACAGATCAGTGAGAGATAATTTCGAGAGATTCTCTTTGCTGCACCCTGCTTTTAAAAAGGCATAGTCAGAAGAGTGACTCTTAACTCTACTGTGGTCCTTAAGAGCCTGATCAGACAGTGATTGCAAATTTAGGTTCTCCCTAGCTAAATTAAACAGGACTCTCCAGTTGGTCTTTCCTTGGAGCAACTTCTCTGACCTTGCTTCCTAAGCTCCACTGTGTTTGACCCCCTGCTGCCTGGCAGGGAGGGGACAGGCTCTGGAATGCTGGTCCCAGCTCTCACTGACAACTCAAGAGACTGGAGCAGACACACTTCTTCTGCCCTGCCTGGAAGGAGGAGTGTTTGCTGGAGCTGAACAGCTGCTCTGGGTGCAGGGAGGCGAATGTTACTAAATATATGTTCTTATTGTACGTTGGTGTGTCAAGAAAAATTATATCTCCTTGTTCTCCACTTGGGTGTTCTTTTAAAAAAAAATCCATATACAAGCACAGTGCACCTCTCTGCTCCTGGCCCCTAACTGAATAATCCAATCGCAGCCTAATTTATTTTTCTCCCTACACCCTTGAAATAAATGACCTCTTGTCACATTCTGACAGCTTCTGGTGCATTCTACCACTCCTACTACACACAACGCTTGGGTCTCTGAGTCTCGTAGCCTCCCAAGCTCATTTTCAACACAAACCTTTCTCAGGGTATACTCGGCCCCTGGAGATGGCTGGGGGAAAGGGTATCTTTCAAATGTATGCATGAGTCTCTTTAAAATGCATGTATATGTATTTTGTGTGTGTGTGTGTGTGTGTGTGTGTGTAAATGTATGGCCCTAAATCAGATCATTAATAGTATGTTGATTGGGATGTTTCTATTAGGAAGCTCAGTTTACTGATTTGAATGGAGCACTGAGGTTCTTCCCTTAATTGAAAAGAAAGTGGTTTCACCACTTGGTCTCTTAAGGTAGGAAATTGATTTTCAGATGTATGAGGTCCAGGGTCCTAAATATTTTCTTAGCTACCAGTATGGAATGGACCTAACTCTACAACTATTATTTTCATTCCCTTCAAGCCCATCCTTGTTTCCTCCTTCTTTACCCACATTGGGAGCCAGAACTGTCTTGCCTACCTGCCACATAATGGTATGCAATGCATGCTTTTTGAGTGAATGGCCAAATGAATAAACTCATATTCTTAAGAAAAGCTAATTAAAATAAAATAGAGTAGATATATAGCTCAAGCCAAGTCCAACTTTAAAACAAACTGGCTTTTTGAAACATGGCTAAAAACAGATCAATTTGGCAATGGGTATTGATGTTATTAAGGAATCTGGTTGGAAGGAAAGGTTTCCATTTATTGAGGCCTCTCCATGTGAAGTTGATCATTTCATCAGCTCAGTTCTGTACCTTGTTCATTCCTCTGTAGTAATGCTGTTCCCTTTTTATTTCAATTGTTGATTTACATACTAGAAGTCTCAGAAGAACCGTTAACTTGTGAGGACCAGGATGATCTATTTTTCACCTCTGTTTCTTGCACACTTAGCACAATTCCTGACACACTGTAAGTGCTCATTAAATATCTGTTGAATAAATGAACGAAAGGGTGAGCAAATTCCTCTCGTAATGCAATGTAATATAATGTAATGGGATTTAATTTGTGGGAGGGAAAGTTTGGGAAAGAAGAGGGAAAATTTTAAATTAAGTTAAAGGTTTGGAAACAAATACCACCTGAAAATTAATCCTCTTGATAAATCATCTTTGAAATATACAGGCCAGTAGGAAAGTGGAATTTTCTTTACAATAAATTTATTTTCATTTATATTTCAGTGCTGCTTGTAGGAAACAGAGGCACACATTTGGAATTGCTGTATTATTTCTGTAAGCCCATTTGCCTTATCCTCAATAGGTTTACTACTGGCTGGAGCTCATTTTCAAGGCTAAATCCTTCACCCAAGTATTCAATTTATTTGGCTTTAGGGAGAGGTCATTAGCTTTCCCAGGGTGTGTGTTTCTGAGTAACAAAGTGGCCCCGTGGCCATGAAACCAACATCACATCCTGCGTGCCGGCCATGTCCCTGGCCCTGCCCAGGCATCCCGAGGTGGCAGTCTCCGAGACAAGCCGCCAAGGCCCAAGGCCCTATGTGCGTGTTCGTCCTCTGACTTCATGGTCAACATCATCAATAAAGTGTTTCCCATTTTAAACCTTTTAAAATAAAGGTTTCTTTTGGAGACAAGAAAAGATGAAATTTTCTGTAAAACTATACTGTGAAAGAAAACCAATTTAACCCATTTGAAGCTGGAATGATTTTTTCCTCCATTAACTCTGGAGTCCTTGAGTGATTCAGCAGTATTGCTGTCACCCATGGTCAACAGAAAGGGGTAGTCTTCTTCCTCTGCCCCTTCATCTTCCAACGACAGGCATGTGTCTAGACAACCGCCATGTGAATGAAACTGCACTGGTGGACGGGATCTCCATTGCTCTGTATTTCTTGTCCTCCTGCAGGGATGACTTTCAGTGTCCTGAGGGTAAACGATAAATTGTAAACTTTTTAAAGTTTCTAATTTGAAATGAAACTTTCAAATGATTGAAATGATTATAAAGAGCAAACTTTACAAAACAGATTAACCAACAAAATAGGGTAACAGATGAGAGTTATACTTTTATCTTTCTCCAGCTGGTTTCTGATAGAAGTAACAGCACATCCAAAAAGTGGTTTAAACAAAAGGTGTTATTATTAGCTTATCACTTAACAAGTGCTCTAAAAATTGGCATTGATTGGTAAAGCAGGTTGGCAATATAATTAGAACCCAGGGTTGTTGTTTTTTTTTTTCAGATTTCCGACTTTGTAATCCTTATAGATCAGTGACGTCTGCACTAATGCTACCACACCTCCAAGCATCTTGTCCCATAGCCCCAGCCAAAAACATGAAGAAAAAGGGCAGCCACCATGGCTTCTGTTTTCACTGGACACTTTCTTGTCAAAAAGGAAAATTGTCTCGGAACACCCACCCTTCCAGCATTCTCCTTACGGGTCAGTGCCAGAAGCAGATCACGTGACTCACAATCACCAGCAGAAGAGGACACAATGACTGTGACTTAGACTGTGAACAATCCATCAGAGCAAAGCCTGCTTTCCCCAGCACATTGCTACTCCATACTCAAACAAAATTTGAATCGTGTTAGCAAGGAAGAGAGGTGGGATATTGAAGAGGCCACAGATAGTTTCTTCTGCATTGATTTCAGTGTTTATGACAATTAAGCTTTTAAAAATTGGTTAACAATGAACCAAAAGCAAATTTGGATGATAGTTATACCAGTGTCTCTCTAGGGCATCATGAAATAAGAGTAAATGGAATTTTGGGAGGATCATTTGGGTATGGACATGCTCAAGGTCTCTTTGAAGATCTATTATATTAGTCTGGGGTCTGGTTGCTTTTCAGGTCTACAGAGTGTCTAGCTTTTTTTTTTTTTTTTTTTTAGACAGAGTCTAACTATTTTTCCTAGGCTAGAGTGCCATGGTGTCAGTCTAGCTCACAGCAACCTCAAACTCCTGGGCTCAGGCGATCCTCCTGCCTCAGCCTCCTGAGTAGCTGGGACTACAGGCATGTGCCACCATGCCTGGCTAATTTTTCTATATATATTTTT
>CAUYRT010076098.1:0-18921 GCA_963574885.1 Lepilemur ruficaudatus
GTGCTCTGGCCAGAGTGAGACACAGCAAGGCAGAGAGCTTAGAAAGTGAGTAGAAGCCTACAGTCATGGGAGGCAGGGGAGTAGGAGACAGACCAATTCTGTAACTTCTTTTTTACTGTTGCTGGCTTTGGTTCTAGCACATACATAATTCTGGAAAACAAAGCACAGTGTTCTCTTTTCTAACTAAAGTGCTTTAAGTTCCATTGGCATTGCAGCTGAAACTGCCAAGTGTGTAAGAACACTTTGAAAATGTACCAGCCCAGTACAGAGTCCCTTCCTCTAGGAATTAGCAGCAGTTATGCATATTAGTCAATAGTCCTCCTGATTACAGGAAGATTAAAGGAGATAGCAGCTAAGAGAAAGAGGAATTTGACCTGAAGCATGCAGCTTGAAGCAACCGGAGAGCCAAAGCATAATATGTGCAAAATTGATCCTTCCCGGCAGCTCTGTAAAACACTCCTTTACTGTCAAGAAGAGTTTAGTTTGATTAGGGAAGGGCTGTAGGGAAAAGCATGAACCTACCTGGGTATCCTTAGCTCTAAACCAAAGTAATGTGGGGAGAATGATCATAATTCACTTGTTTCACCACCTAAGCCCATCCTGCACATGCTCCCTGAAACTCAAAGGAATCTTCTGCCCTGACCCCTATTTCTGCAGTAACTTTACTTTAACTTCACTGCCGACCCCTCCAACCACTCCTCCCCAGCTTCCCGCTGCCTGTATACATCCTTATTCACAGGCACAATCTAGCTTGTCTCTTGCATCCCCCGCTAAGCGCTCTTCTCCCTGCATTAGCTGAACATATCACTCCCAACAAGTCTCAAGTTATATCCTCATGGTCTCACTGACCACTGGGCGAGCTCCCCCACCGACTCCCTGCCGCTGGATAAACCTGAGTACATGTCAGCACCATGGGCAAGACCCTGGAAATTTCTCATTTTACATATGAAGAAACGAAGACTCAAAGAGGTTAAGTAACTTACAGTTATTGCTAAAAAGAACAATAATGATAGTATTATTTATTAAACATTTACCATATGCCGAAACTGTGCTTGGCAACTTACACACATTATCTTAGAATTAGAAATCCAGGGCTCAGCTCTGGCTTTCATGCTCTTTCTGCTATGTAATTACTGGAGGAGTTCAGGAAATGCCATCCCAAAATATGCTGCATTGGTATAATGATTACTTCAAATTGAGGGTACTTGGGGGACAGAGAATGTAGGGAGAGGCTTTCTCTGAACTCCCCTTGTCTGCCTAACGACAGATTCTCCAAAAGGAACTCAGTCGTCACCAATCCCCTTGCCAGGGGTTTCATCAATCAGAGACAATTAAGTCTTATCACAGGAAAGGAGACTAGAACTCAGCACCACACCCAGGCAGACTGTTCCAAACTCTTATCTGTTCTTCTAAGGACTCATTCATCTTTTCCCCAAGCTCACTTACTCTCCCCTAAGTTGCCTACATCCCCCCATCCCTTCTCCCCTATACAGAGAGTATATAAGCTTCTAGATCTCATTGGATTTGGGGGTATTCACTTTTCTCTCCTGTGTTGCCCCTGTGTACACAATAAATTTGTATCTTTTCTCTTGTTAATCTGCCTGTTGTCAGTTTATTTCATATATTGAATTACAGAACCCTCAGAGGGTAGAGAGAAAGTCTTCTCTCCCCTAAAAAACCATAACTACACAGTTACAATGAAAAGTGCTATAGTACAAGTCAATGTAAAACACTGTGGGAGTGTGTAGCAGCTGCAAAAAACTGGAAGCAGCCCAAATGTCCATCAGCAGGTGAATGGTTAAGCAGATTGTGGCTGTCCATACAGTGGAATATTACCCACCAAAGGAATAAACCACTGAAATACACAGCAACACAGACAAATCTCAAAACTATTACACTGAGCAAAAGAAGCCAGAGATAAGAGAGGACATGTTTGATTCCATTTATATGAAATTCTAGAAAACATAAAGATACTCTACAGTGACAGATGGCAGATCAGTGACTGCCTATGTTTGCGGTAGGCATGAGGGATGATTAACTGAGAAGCGTAGGAGGGAACTTTTTGAGGTGAGGGAAATGTTCTATATATTGGTTGTGGCAGTGGATACACAGGTGTATACATTTGTGAAAACTCATTGAACTGTGCACTAAAAATAAACACATTTCATTGTATGTGAATTATAGCTCATTAAAGCTGATTTTATTTTCAGAAATCACTGGTAAAAAGCAAGGAATGGATAAAAGAAGAGGAGTAACTAATTTCCCCAAGTGGTGAGGGAAAGTTGGACAGAGGTACAGTCCTCCCTTGGTATCCATGGGGGATTGGTTCCACGGCCTCCTGCGGACACCAAATCTGAGGATATGTAAGTCCCTGATTTAAACGGCATAGTATTTTGATCTAACCTAGGCACATCCTCCCGTCTACTTTAAATCATCTCTGGTTTACTTATAATACCTAATACTATGTAAATACTATGTAAATAGTTGTTATACCGTATTGTTTAGGTAGAATGACAAGGAAAAAGTCTGTACATGTTCAGTATAGACACAATTTTTTCCAAATGTTTTTGATTCTCAGCAGTTGTATGAATCCACAGATGCAGCTCCCACAGACCCAGAGGGCCAACTGTAATAAACAAATTGTGCTTTGAAGGAGGAATAGGAAGTTACCAAGAGGGGAGAAGGGATTGGGAGTGGGAAGATGGAATGGAGGGGTTTATAGACAAAGGAACAGAGAGTTAGGACTATGTGAAGAGACACCATCTCTAAATGGAAGAACCTGGATTTGGTATGTGCCCTTCGGCAAACCATGTCACCCCTCTGAGCCTTGGGTCTCTCTCTTTTATAAAACTGAAGAGCTGAAAAATAAATAAACAGAAGGGCTATGCTAAACAATCTCTAAGGTAGTATTTTCAAGTAGAAGGGCCAAGAAACATTCATGAAACAGGAATGGCTATGGGCAAGCTGCCAGCCATCTGGATGCCCCTGTCTGGCTGCCCAGTGTCTGTCGGTATCCTTGCTGATTGGTAGGTGCCTGTGCAGTAAAGCCTGTTAATATTGTGTTAGCTCTGGCTACAGGCATGCCGAGGTATGGAGTCCCTCAGCCTTCAGGACAGCTGGAGGTCCTGAACCTGCCACTTCTAGCCACAAACCACCCCATTCATTTTTCTTGGTATACAGTACAAATACTGATTTTTATGAAAAACACTGGAAGCATTAAGAGCTCTTTCAGAGCTACCATTCTGTGAATCTGTAAGAGTATCATTTGCATTTTCCAGAGGGAGAGGTTCTATAATCCTCAGTAAATACATGTGGGAGGCCATGAAGAAATTAAATGGGGTGTTCTCTTTGGGGAATCTCAGAAAAGGAGGAAAGAAGCTTACAGCAAAGGTAAAGAATTCAGAGGTAGTTGTAAGAAGAGTTGTCTTTTGAAGACACATTAATATTTTTCACACTTCAATCATAATAATGATTATAAAAAGACAGTCCCTCCTACAGATCTGATATAAGATATGTGTTCAGTAAAAGGGGAATAAATGAATGAATGACCTCTACTAAGTGGCTTTGCATACCTAGAATTATACCTGTAGCCCCACAGCTCCCTTGATATGTCTCCATCTAGCTATTTATGCATTTCTGTTGCCTCCACTAGACTCTGACAGCCTCTTGATCAAAAACGCTCAATATAGTAGTTTATTATAGAAGCCTGAAGTGACTAAGACCTGCTCCACAAGGGCAGAGACCTTATCTGTCTCATTCACCATTGTATTATCAGATATCTGCATAGCACCTGGCACATAGTGGTGCTCAATAAATGTTTGTTGACCTAAATAATTAATTCAGCTCCATCTTTAAGTGCAGTAGTATAAACTACAGTAAGAAAGACAATTTTAATGTTGAAAATAGAAGGTAACTAAAGTGAGGTATATTCCTTCCAGTGCAGGCAGGAAATAAAATTAGGCTCAGATGTTTCAAATGAGAGACTTTAATGAAGGGACTAAAATGTTCTTTGATGAAAGAACCAAGCAAGGGATAATGAAGCACCTAGAGCTTGCAGCAGTAGGAATCCATCACCATCTCTAGGGCTGAAGAGACAAGGGGAGGACACAGTGTTATCAGAGCCCAGTTAGAGCAAAGCCAGAGAGGAGGAGCCATCCTGCAAGAGCCGTAGCTGTGGAATGAAGCTGCCACTGTCAAAACCGAGAGCTCATGTAGGGAGGAAATGGTAGAATTAATACCCTGATCACCATGCCCTCTACACTCCCCTGGCAAAACCCAACTAGAAGGCAGTTTATAAGGGACATCAGTAACACAATCCCTAGAAGTAGCCTCAAGGAACACCAAAAAAGGCAAGGATGGGTGGAGAATGGATCTTGGGGAGGCAAATGGAGAACAACTAGCAGAGATACCAAAGCAGGTTCTTTTGAGAGAATAAAGAAAATAGACTAAGAAAAGAGGACAAAATTCAAAGATGATAGAAATCTTCAAAACAAGTGTCAATTCTGTTGCCCTTCACTCTCATATTTTTCTTCTTATAAAAGGTATATTCATTATTTTCCCCGGAGCCTTATTATTGCCCTCGTCTTCTAATATTGTCTTTAAGTATGATTATTTTAACTATTACAGAAAATTTCAAGCATATACAAAAGCAGAAAGGCTATGATAAGTCCCCATTATACC
Organism: Lepilemur ruficaudatus; assembly: GCA_963574885.1. Taxonomy (NCBI): domain Eukaryota; kingdom Metazoa; phylum Chordata; class Mammalia; order Primates; family Lepilemuridae; genus Lepilemur; species Lepilemur ruficaudatus. Next base: position 4,681 of record CAUYRT010076098.1, read on the forward strand.
ACCTCATTTCAACAATTAAAAACTCATGGCCAATCTTTTCACCTTTGTAATCCTATCCACATTATTTTAAAGCAAATTCCAGGCACCATACATACATATTTCAGTATGTATTGCTAAAGAGAAGACCCTTTAAAACATAAGCACAAGATCATTATCAAACCTAAAAAAATTAACCATTGTTAGCACCTGAATATCATCAGACATGCAGTCAGGTTTCACAGGTCCTTGACCTCTATGTAGAGTTTTGTTTTTATACTTTGTTTTTTGAATCGGAATTCCAGTAAGGTCCATTTAATACAATTGGTTGACATGTTTCTTTTAGTCTTTAGGTTCCCCCTCTATTTTTAATTTTCTTTTCTTTTTTTATGCCTTACAGCTCGACTTTTTGTTAAAGAAACAAGGTTGTTTCTTTCCCATGGGGCTAGATTTTCTGATTGTATCCCTAGGGTGTCATTTGACACATTCCTCTAACCTCTACACCAGTACTTTCAATTTAAAGTCTTGATCAGACTCAGGCTAAATTTTTTTTTTTTTTTTTTTTTTTTGGCAAGACTATTTCACAGGTGATGGTATATTTTTCCCTCAGGAGGCACATGATACCCAGCTCTGTGTGTGTCTGTGTGTGTGCACACACATGTTAACAGTTGATGATGACAGTTGCCTAGGTTGATTAATTTACTAGGAACTGAAAAATGGTGATACTCTAATTTTATCATTCTTCTTTATTAGCTGGAATATAGCTATAAAAAGAAACTTCTCATCGTCAACTGTTCAGTTACCTTACTGTATAACTAATATAGGAAAGACAAATGCTTGATTCCTTCCTCCTTAATTACCAGTTTTCAACATAATGAATCAGTTCTCTAGCATCCTCTAAAGATGACCAATGGTATTTTTTTCTTTCTCATCATTATGAATTCATGGATTTTAAGCATATTTGAAGTATTTCAATCTCTCACAGTTATTATCCTTAGTAATGTTCAAATTTCTCCATCTTTGGCCAGTGGAAGTCTGTTAAAGTCAGTTCCAAGTTCCTTTAATACAACTCTAGTAGTCTTTGAGAGCTTTCTTGTTGTCTGGTATTATAAGATATTATTATAAGATATTCCAGCCTCATCTTTTACTTTTCCTGCCCCAAACCTGGAATTAACCATTTCTTCAAGGTGTCCTGGCGCTCTTTCTAGTCAGTAGAAAAAAACCTAGAAACAATGACCAACTAGATAGCAATGAGCACTTGTAGAGCCTGGGTTGTGGTCTCAAAATAGCATTGTTTTCAGTAGGCCACTGTTTCTAGGTCTTTTAAATAGTGTTAGGAAATTTGTCAAATTGCAAAGTGAGCATTAATTTCTCTCCTTCCTGTATGCAACATGTCTCTTCGCAATGTGAATTGGACACTCCTTCCAACAAGAGGTGGAATCCCTCCAGCCCTTGAATTGCACTAGGCCATGTGATTTGACTTGGCTAGTGGACAACAGCAAAGGTGACAAAGTATAGAATTGAATAGCACATGTGCAATGGGGCTTACTCACCATATTGCTGGGAACAAGCCTGGGTTAGCCTCCTGGAGGATAAAAAACCACATGGAGAGAGGCACCCGCTCTCCTAGTTGTCCCAGCTGAGGCCCCAGACATGAGAATTATGTCATCTTATACAATTCATCCCCAAAAAAGCCAGCCCAAACCAGAAGAACCACCCCGCTGACTCTCAGAATCATGAGAAATAAAAATGTTTGTTGTTCTAAGCCGTTAAGTTTTTGGGTGGGTGGTTAAGCAGCAAAAGCTGACTGATACATTAAAAATATGTATTTTAAAGGTAATACATATCATGTGTTCACAGTAATACTTTAACATCCAAATCTCCTGGGTTTTTATTTAAGATGTTTATTGACCTTTCACTGAAATTCCTTTCTCCTGCTCCAAAAATTCTTATTTTAAACAAAATAAACATGATAACTCATCGGTATTATCTCAAGCTATACATGTAAAGGTCTCCGAATAATAGTACTAATACCACCTCTGTCACAGGGTGGGTTCTCTGGGAGCAGACATTGAGAGGAAGTTTGGGGTACAACATGAGAAAGAAAGGGGGAGCAAGAAGAATCGGGCAGAAGACAGATCAACATGATACATTGTGATCAGGTCCCTCAACACTTTGGCCACCCCAGCAGGGAATTCTAGAATGAAAACTGCGTATCACAGATGTCTCATGTTGGATTCAACCGGCCAGACTTTATATTCCTGTCCTACTTTGTCACCAGATGTGGGTACAACAGGAAGGACATGACTTTACACGTAGTGGCTCTGCATTTGAGCTCAGCCGTGGAGGAGCTGACAGTCTGTCCACTCCCAGCAACAAGAAGCCCTTCCCTGCAGGAGGATCTGAGCAGCACTTCTCCATGTCTACTGTAATCTCCAACAATATGATTACTGAGGACAGGATCATTTTGATAGTTCTTTTTGTCCTTAGGGTATATTCCTCTAAGTACAAGAATCGAATTACTAAACAGATTTTCTCCAACTCGATGGTTTGTCTTACAATTCTTCAACTTGATAGTGGTATAAAAGTAATACACATTCTTTTGAAGTAGAAACCATACTTCAAAATTTGAATTTTGGTCTTTTCCTGGGTTAGCAATACTTTCTTGAGATGCTGGGCAGGGGCAGCAATTTGCAGCTGCCAATCAGCCACACAATCACAAGGGTAAACAACAGGTACTGTACTCTACAGTGTACTGTATTTGATGAATTACATGAGATATTCGACATTTAACTATAAAATAAGCTTTGTGTTAGATGATTTTTCCCAACTGTAGGCTAATATAAGTGTTCTGAGCATGTTTAAGGTAGGCTAGGCTAAGCTATGATGTTCAGTATAATAGGTTAGGTGTATTAAATACATTTTCAACTTGACGGGTTTGTCAGTACCTAACTCCATCAAGCTTCTGTATTTTAAACACATTCAGAATGATGCCTCTCTCTGTGGTCATGCCATCAAATGGATCTCTTTTTGAGTTTATTTGTTTGTATTTTAATTTTACATTTAATTTTATATTATGATTATTTAAAACATTTACATGGTTCTAAAATCAAATATGTATTTGAAAAAAGTCAAGCTTCTTTCTCTGTTACCACCTTTCTCTCCTTCCCTATAGATAACCCATTTTTAAAATTTAACAGGTTGTCCTTCCATAATACTGTTAATTTTAAATAACTTTACTAAGCAATTTTAGATAAAAATAAATCATTTTCTTTGGTATTAATGATAAGAATAATTTTGTTAAGCCTTACATTTGCCTAGAACAGTTTACGGAAGTCTTCTTTGATCCATGATTGCATTGTAAAATGGGCTTCCAGAAGAAAATGAATCACTGAATCTCTTTATGGACTGATTCTCAAGAGAGATATGATTTTAAAAGATATACATTCTTGCTCCTGAAAATGATGAAGACTTAGGCAATTTGTACTTTTGTGTCTCCACATTATCACATAGAGGTATGCATGCCAACATGCTGGAGTGAGCCTTCTGAAAAATGAAGTGCCAGAATAGGTTAACTAATGCTTCTTTTCAATTGTTATTTGGCTCAGGTCTCTCTGTTCTTTCTTAGTTCCACTCCAATAGCTAAATTAAATTAATAAGAATTTGTAATTCACTTCCATAAGTAGTACACACAATTTGGAAAACGGTTGCTAGGCATTGTTGGGGACATGAGTAAAGGCAAGGGCCAGTGTTTGACTCTAGAAGCTAGGAATCAAATGGATTTTTCAAAAGCCATCTCAACAATCCAACCATTTTTGTTCATTGAAAACAGTCCCACTTTTCATAGAATTTATATTTTCTGGGAAGCTTCATCAACTGTAAGTCTTTGAAACAGGCTTTGGAAATAAATGAAAATGCTGCTGCTTCTTCGTCTTCAGATTGATTGTGGAAAAACTGTCTTCTGACTTTAGGATCATGCTCCTAGTTTTAGAAAGAGCTTCTTTGATGTAGGTTAAGAGCAATAGGTAATGCACAGCCAGCCCCTCCAACACACAATGTTCCTACCATGAACAGAGTCTAGAGGAAAACAAGCTAAACATACTGTCAGAAAGACTTACTTAAGATTTCCACATAGCAACTGCTGTTTTCTCTCTGAGTTTTTTAACTAGAATCTCCAGAGAACCTCCTCTAAAACAAAGGTAGTTAAAACAGTGTCATCTATTAAAAAAAATGAACTCACTAAATAATTTTTATTCCTATTTCATTTCTAAAATCTCATTAGGAAAGAAACTTAAGAAAAAGCAAAATGATTTTACTTTATTTCCCCCAGTGTTGTTAACTCTTTAGGAAATTAAGGTTGCAAAGATCTGTCATTGTAAAACTTAGGGTTTGTAAATAAGAAGGTGGTATTTTGGTGTTTGTAAGGAGGTTATTGCAAATACACAATTAAAATTATAAAGTAGTATAAAATTACATGGTTTTGTAAGCATTTACCTTCTAGCTGCTAGAAACATAAAAGAAATATAAATGATTATACTGATACTATTACTATACTACTAAATACCTTTTGAGTTTAGAGAACACTTACCTTGCACTAGACAAGGGGTCAGCAAACCATGGCCTGTAGGCTAATTCCAGCCTGTTGTCTGGATTTAGGATCTTAAAAAAAGAATATCCTCATTACTATTTTAGTCTCTTCTTACTCAGCTAATTTATTTTTCTTTTTGGGCAATTTAAAGAGCTTAATTTTCTGGCTAGCTAACTTTGATATGTGGAAGTACATGTACATGAGGTGTGAAGTGAGCTTCAGATCCTGCCTATGAATGGATTTTACATTTTGAAATGACTAGGGGGAAAAAAAATGAAAGGAAGAATAATACTTCATGGCACATGAAAATTATATATGAGACTCCAATGTCAGTGTCCGTGAAGTTTAATTGGAACTTTACCGTGTCCATTCATTTACCTATTGTCTATTGTTTTCACACTACAAGAGGAGAGTTGAATTGTTGCAACAGAGACCACGTAGCTTACAAAGCCTAAGATATTTATTATCTGGTCCTTTACAGAAAAAGTTTGCCAACCCCTCTGAGGGCAGAACAGGAGTGAAATTTACACTGATGGGTCACAACAGACAAGATCCTTTGCCTCATGGAACTCACCACCAAGATACCATCTCATTTAAATCTCATAACAAGGGGAGAGGTACAGTGTTATTATTATCTCCACGAGGCAATTGATGTTGTTATCATGCCCACAGGCAACTGATGTACAGAGAAGTTAAGGATCTGGTCAACATCCTGTGTGCCGACATCTGCTCCCATTTCTCTTATGCATAACTCATGCTGTATATTACCTCCTAATATTTTTGAAGGTAGAGACTACAATCTTCTCCATCTCGGTTCTTAATCCAATATCTGAGACATATTGACCACTTACTAAATGTTCATTGGGAGGATGGATAGACAATGTTGAAGCTAGAAGGAACTTTAGGCATCAGCTAGGGCATGTTTCAGATAAAGTAACCATCAACCCAGACCTTGTGTGGACTGTGACATATTCTAAATCAGGGGAGTCTGAATTAATAAGGAAACTGTTCAAGGATCTGTGACCATATACTCAGCAACTTTTCCATCGTGTTTCCACTTGGCATTTATTGTTTATTCTGATCTCAGCAGTATACAGTCAAACGCAGCCTGTGTGACTTCTCTTGCAGCCACAATACGGCCAGCACTGCACCTGTGCTGACTGACCATCGGAACTTCAGATGCCTGGGCTAGCAGGCTTCGACAGAGACCAAAAGAGCCAGAAAGTTCTGGGAAAATGGAGAAATTTTCAAAAAATGAGAGAAATGTGAGATTAGTGAAAGGAGACATAAGGTAGATCCTTAAAGGTCTTGCAGCCAGGACAAGAGAGCCAGACATGGTGGGCACCTGTAATCCCAGCTACTCAGGGGGCTGAGGCAAGAGGATAGCTTGAGCCCAGGAATTTGAAGTTGCAGTGAGTTTTGATGATGCCACTGCACTCTAGCCAGGGCAACAGAGAAAGACTGCATCTCTGAAAAAAAAAAAAAAAAAAACAAAGTCCATACATTCCCTGAATCACAGATATTTACTATAAATGCAGTGATGTGACTATCTCTTCTCATTTTCCCCAAGCACAGTGAGTAACTCATAGAAAGTTAGTAATTGCTTCTTGAATTGAAAATGTTGATTTTAAAGTAGATTATCTATAGAATGAGAACGGTATCTCAAAAATTAAGTGCATTTGAAATCAAGCAGCTAATCCAAAAGCATTTGAAAAGACAAACAGAAAGCAGTGATGGTTGGCTGAGAACTTTTCTAAGCAACAGAAGGAAATGTTCTCACAGTCTGGGGGATAAGGATGTGATTCATCTAAACCAAATCCAGAGTTTCTTAGGTGATTAAGTATTTAACCTTTAACATAACTGAAAGACTTTATTTTCAGTAAATCTAAAATTATGTTGTAAAGATTATAAAGCTAATAATAATCACGTACAAACTATTAAAAATAATGTCAAAGTTAGCTTATAGCTTAAAGAAAGCTGTCAAGCTTCAGTTTTCTTTTGATAATGGTATTTTTAAAAATTAGGTACTATAGAATTATTTCATACCTGGAAGTTAAGTTCTAATACAAAAGACCAACATTGAATTTAGTCAAAATTACTCTTAAAAATCCCTTAAGACACCAATAGAATATATGTGTATATTTGATCTGTTTTCTTTTTGTCAAATACATGTAGTTGAATTAATATAATTTAAATTCATGCAGTATGCTAGTGCTCCACTGTAGACCACTGGGAAAATTAGAATGTTAAAAATTTATTTTGGCTGGGTGTGGTGGCTCACACCTCTAAATCCTAGCACTCTAGGAGGCTAAGGCGGGAAGATCACTTGAGCTCAGGAGTCCAAATTCAGCCTGAGCAATAGCGAGACCCCATCTCTACAAAAATAGAAAAATTAGCTGCATGTGGTAGCATGTGCCTATAGTCCCAGCTATTTGGGAGGTTGAGGGAGGAGGACTGCATTAGCCCAGGAATTTGAGGTTGTGGTGAGCTAGGATGACACCACTACACTCTAACCTGGGTGACAGAGGGAGACCCTGTCTCAAAAAAAAATGTATTTTATTAATATCTAGTTATACTTTCTTCTGTTTTAGTAACAGCAGATGGCTGTTACTCATTTGGTAAGTAAATCTAGCATACAAACAAAGAAGAAAAGCTCTTATTGTTTAGAAAAAAATTCCTTCATTCCCCCCAATTAAGATCTCTTGTACTCGGGCAAGAATTAGGTAGACCTCAAAGGACCTTAGCAATAATATTTACACAAACACATGCACTAACATAGGAGGGGGGAAGAAATGAATTGTGAGAATGATTATTGAGAATCTGGAAATTGTTTTGTTGACCATGAAAGCCTGCCATAATTATCACCTTCCTTATAAAAAGGATGAAGTATGCATTTAGTGATTGGATAGCCTCATCAAAGTTAAGAATAAAATTTTATTGTGCCTTCAAGATTTCAATCTGTCATTACTGAACAGCTGCACTATCAGACCAGAATCTAGGAGCCAGAGAGCTATCCAGTTTTGAGTGGTCAGTAAAGTTGGTTTTAATCCACTTCAGAGTATACATGAGAGTACAACTGGCATCGTATAGTCAAAGCAGGTTCTCCAGACCTTGTAGAACTTGAGACCTTTGAAATGAGGAATGGTCATTCTTTGGCTGCAACAATGTTAGTTATACCTTTTTTGTATGACTGTCTGAGTCTTTCTATTAATAAAATTTCCCTAATTACATTCAAGACTGGTGGTTTTGTCTTGGTTTTCTTTTTCCCATAGATCTTAAAATAGCTGTTCATTTTAGTAATGCTTGAGGCCTCCAAACACTAAAACATCTGTGCATTATTTTTAAAAATTTATTTCTGTATTTTCATCCCCATAACTAAAAGTAGAAATTATTTAATGTTTTTTCTAGAGTAAATGATTTATTACAATTAACTTTTCCATTTCTCAGACAATTATGAGTCAATTAGAAACATATATACTTACTTTTTGGTATTGAATGTTTTCAAATTTAATAATTTCTAAACCAATTACTGGAACCTATCACTAATTATTGCACTAATGTTATTTGTACATGTATCTTATTTCTTCAGTGTTAGAATATAAGCAAACTGAGAGGAAAGGTTGTATATAGTGCCTTACAATAAATGAATGAATATTCTATTCTTTCTTATAAAAAATACATTCTAGAATATTCTTTGACAATATTTGGAAACTACTTTTATAAAAATTGAGAGCATCCAGAGTAAAAATACAGATTTTATAATCCTTTTGAAACAAATATTTTGCATTACTTGGAAGTTTGAATATTATTTTATAGGAGAGATTTAAGTCAATATCTTAATTTACTCAAGGCCTTATATATCCAGTAGATGTCCATATTTATCACACTTACATATTCAGAAGAAAAACTCAGAAATGTCAATTTTAACATTATCTCCAGAGCAACAGTTTATCAAATACAGTGTTACAGTACGCTGAACTGCTATAGCAAAGAAATCCCAAAATACGCAATGGCTCCACCGCAATAGAATGAGACTTTTCACTCATGTAATAGCTGTGGTCAATGGGATGCTGTTGTTTGTTCTCCAGGACGTGACTCAGGAACCCAGGCTGTTCCCTCTCGTGGCTCTAATTTAAGGTCTCATTGTCTGCAACCAGATAGCAGAAGTGGAAAAAGGGTATGCAGGGTATACACTTGTCTCTGTAAAGTCACTTCCACCTGCAAGCCATCAGCTACATTGGGCCACTTAGTCACATCTAACCTTAAGCAAGGCTGGGAAAGGTAATCTAAGTATGCCATTAAGGAGAGGGAGATGCATTGTTTATGAATAACTAATAGTTTCTGCCACATCTGGTATGATAACCACCCATAATTACAGCTATTTAGGAGGCTAATCTCTAGGTTTGAGAATTGTTCAGATTAGCATTTAGGTGAGACTTTTTCTTAACAAGATTTTAGTCTGGAAGAGTGAGCTTGCTTCCACTGTTGGTGAGTTGGGAAGTATGTCCTGAAGAGACACCCAGACACAAAACCACAGCTTGCAAGATTGTCTCTCTTCAGTAACTGGGGTTGCTGCCACCTGCAGGATGAATGCCCAACTTCCCGGGAAGCTTCCCGGGAAGCTCAGAATATTTGTGAATGCATTCTCTCATGTTTTAAAATTTGAACCCCAGGTGAAATTAGGTAGAGTTAAAACCTTTTCCTTCTTAAACTCTACCCAAGCACCTGAAGCTGGTTCAGGATTAATCTGTTTCTTTCCCTCAGAAAAGAAAAATCTCATAGAAACACAAAAATGAGCCAACTCAAGCTGGTAAAGAGGCCTTGCTGTGGGGCTTTGAAATCTTTGCATTCAGAGCTGGCTTTCCCACAAACTGCTTGGTCAAATTCATTTTCTTTTTTTTTTACCTGCATAATGAAATAGGGAGAAATAACATCTATTATCAATCATTCATTTAAATGATTTTTACCACAGTGAAAAAATTAAATGCAAACATGACACTGTAGTTTAAGCAAAGTTTGAATTTGTTTTAGCAAAAAGGTCAATAACTATAACTTCCTAAATTTGTTACCCAGTCATGCATCGCTTAACAACAGGATACTTTCTGATAAATGCATCATTAGGTGATTTTTATCATTGTGTGATCATCATAGAGTGTAATCACACAAACCTGGGTGGTATAGGTATAGCCTTCCACGCACTTAAGGTTTATAGTATAGCCTATTGCTCCTAGGCTACAAACCTATACAGCATGTTACTGCACTGAATATGGTAGGCAGTTGTTAACGCAGCACTAAGAATTTGTGTATCTAAACATATCTAAACATAGAAAAGGTCCAGTAAAAACACAGTATTATAACCATTGTATATGTGGTCCATTGTTGATGAAACATCATTATGCAACATTTTTATTCCCTGCATGACTGTATTTACTCCTTACATCATTAAAGTGTGTAAAAGGAAACATGGATTCATTTAAACCGAATTTTAAAAACTATTATTGTTATAAAATTGGCTTTTGGAAATTTCAAGCACTATTGGAGAGTATGTGGACCACAGAGATTTTCCAGTTATAACTATCTTGGTAATCTTTTAGGGTGTTTTATTTTTCTGATAAATTCTTTCATTTATTTTTTTAAAATTGACAAATAAAAATTGTATACATTTATAGTATGCAATGTAATGTTTTGATAATAGATATATTGTGGAATGGCTAAATCAAGCTAATGAACATATGTATTATCTCATATTATCATTTTTTCTGGTGAGAACACAAAATCTACTCTCAGCGATTCTTAAGCATAAAATATGTTGTTATTAACTATGATCACCATGTTGCATAAAGGATCTCTTGAACTTATTCCTCCTGTCTAACTGAAATTTTGTATCTTTTGACCAATATCTCCCCAGTTAATCCCTTTACCACCACCCCAGTTCTTGGTAACCACCATTTTACTCTCTGCTTCTATGAGTTCATCATTTTTAGATTCCACATGTGAGATCATATGGTATTTGTCTGTCTGTGCCTGGCTTATTTCACTAAACTCAATGTCTTCCAGGTTCATCCATGTTGTCTCAAATGACAAGATTTCCATCTTTTTAGAGGCTTAATAGTATTCCATTGTATATGTAACACATTTTCCTTATCCATTCATCCACTGATGGACATTTAGATTGATTCCAATCTTCACTATTGTGAATAACACTACAACGAACATGGGAGTATGGATATCTATTTGACATACTGATATTATTTCCTTTGGAAATACACACAGAAGTGGGATTACTGGATCATATGGTAGTTCTATTTTTAATTTTTTTGAGAAACCTTCACATTGTTTTCCATAATGGCTATACTGATGAATTCTTAATATTGACAGTGATTAAATGATTTAATGTCAACTTAGTTTATATGTCCTAACTGACTCTGAGAGCTTGGAAGAACAGTAAATGGAGATAATTAGTGAGGAATCATAGGTCATCAGGAAATTTTCTAAAGGAGTTAACATTTTAAGGGACAGAGAAGATAAATACATTGTGTGAGTTTGGATGAACTTGTTATTTTTAGATAATTGTAGATTCACATACAGTTGTAAGAAAAAAATAGTGAGATCCACAGTACCCTTTACCCATAGCCCCCAATGGAAACATCTTGCAATACTATAGTACAATATCACAACCAGGATATTGACATTAATACAGTCAAGGTACAGAGCAGGCTGGTTGTGGTGGCTCATACCTATAATCCCAGTAATTTGAGAGGCCAAAGTTGGATGATTGCTTGAGGCCATGTGTTCGAGACAAGCCTGGGCAACATAGTGAGATCCTGTCTTTACAAAAAATAAAATTAGCTGGACATGGTGGCATGCACCTGTAGTTCCAGCTACTCAGAAGAAGGATAAGTTGAGCCCAGGAATTTGAGGTTACAATGGAGCTATGATCACGCCACTGCACGCCAGCCTGGGCAACAGGGCAAGACCCCATCTCTTAAAAAAGCAAAACACAACAAAACAACTGAACAATTCAATCACTATGTCACCATGTTGCATTTTCATAATCACACTCAGCTCCCTCCCACCCTCACCCCATCTTTAACCCTGGGCAACCAGAGTCAGTTCTCCTTTTTTGTAATTTTGTCATCTCAAGAATGTTATACAAATGGAATCATACATTACACAATCTTTTGGTAGTGGCTTTTTCGTTCAGCATAATTCTCTGGAGGTTCAACTAGGTTGTAGCATGTATCAATAGTTCATTCTTTTTTATTGCTGACTAGTAGTCCATGGTATGAATGGATCACGGTTTGTTTAACCATTCACCTATTGAAAGACATTTGGAATGTTTCCAGTTTTTGGTTATTATGAATAAAGCTGCCACAAACATTCATGTACACGTTTTTGTGTGAACATAAGTTTTCATTTCTCTGAAATAAATGCCCAGGAGTGCAATTGTTAGATTGTAGGCTACTTGCATGTTGCATTTTAGAAATTTCCAGTTTCCCAGAGTTCGCTATACGATTTTACATTTCCACTAGCAATATATGAGTGATCTAGTTTTTCCACACCCTCGCCAGTATTAGGTTTTGTCACTATTTTTTTATTTTGGCCATTATGATAGGTATGTAATGATATCTCATTTTGGTTTTAATGTTCACTTCCCCAATGGCTAATCATGTTGAGCATCTTCTCAAGTACTTATTTGCCATCTGTATATCTTCTTTGGTGAAATGTCTCTTTATATCTTTTTCCCATATTTTATTTGGATTGCTTGCTTTCTTATTTTTGAGTTGTGAGGGTTCTTTTATATATTCTAGATATTATTCCTTTGTCAGACATGTGGTTTGCAAATGTTTTCTCCCAGTGTGTAGCTTGTTTTTTCTTCCTTTCATCAGGGTCTTTTACAGAGCAAAAGTTTTAAATTTTGATGAAGTGCAATTTATCAATTTTTTCTTTTTTGGATCACACTTTTCGTGTCAGTTGTGAAAACTCCTTGCCTAGCCCTATTTCCCAAAGATTTTCTGTTATGCTTATTTCTAAAAAACATTATGATTTTATATTTTGTATTAATATTTAAGTCTGTAATTCATTTAAGTTTATTTTTGTATAAGGTATGATACTTAGGTCAAGGTTCATTTCTTTTGCATTTTTTTTTTGTCCATGAATACTTGCCCAATTGCACTAGCACCATTTGTCAAAAAGCTAAATGACTATCATTTGTTCGTTGAATTGCTTTTATACTCTGGTCAAAAATCAGTTGAGCATATTTGTGTGGGTTTATTTATGGGTTCTCTGTTCTGTTGATCTCTGTGTCTATCTCTTCCCAATATCACACACTTTTTTTTCCCTAGAAGGAAGCTATGGCAAGGAAACACAGTCTTAGTTATTGTATCTGTATAGTAAGCCTTGAAACCAGGCAGACTTATTCTTCCCATTTTATTATTCTTCTTCAAAATTGTTTTATCTCTTCTAGTTTCTTTGCCTTTTGTATAAATTCTGGAATAATCTTGTCTATACCTACAAAAAAATTGTGCTGGCATTTTGATAGAAATTGTGTTAAACCTATATATAAAATTGGGAAAAACTGACACTATGTTTTCGTCACTATGACATTATGTTGACTTTTTCAATCCATGAACACAATACATCTTTCAGCTGTTTAGATATTCTTTGATTCCTTTCTTTCGCATTGTGTGATTTTCAGCATACAAGTACTGTACAGTTTTGTTACATTTACACCTAAAAATTTCTCTGTTTTTGAGCAATTATTGTATTTTTAATCTGGGTGTTTACTGCTAGCATATAGAAATATAATTTAATATTGTATGTTTATCTCGTATCTTGTAAACTTGCTGAATTTATTTTATTAGTTATTAGAGTATTTTTGGTAAATGCTTTGGAATTTTCTATGTAGACAACAAATCATCCACAAATATGGAAAGTTTTTGGTTTTTTGTCCAAACTGTTTGGACAGTTTTTTTCTTTTTTTTTTTTTTTTTTTGAGATCAGTTCTTTCTCTGTTGCCCAGGCTAAAGTGCAGGGGCATGATCATAGCTCACTGCAGCTTCCACCTCCCCTTAAAAAATCCTCCCACATCAGCCTCTCAGAGTGCTAAGATTACAAGCTTGAGCCACTGTGCCCAGCCCCAAACTACATGCCTCTTATTTTCTTTTATTGCCTTATTGTACTGGCTAGAAATTTCAGCACTATTTTGAATAAGAGTGATGAGAGCAGATATTTTTTGTCTTGTTCCCAATCCTAGGGGGAAGGCATTCCTTTTGATTTCTGCTGCGTCTGTAGTAATATCCTCTGCCTTATTCCTAATATTATTTATCAATTTTATTGATCTTTTCAAAGAACCAGCTTTTTGTTTCTTTTATTTTCTCCATAGTTTTTCTGTTTCAATTTTATTGGTTTCTATTCTCTATTATTTTCTTCCTTTGACTTTGTTTGAGTTTATTTTACTCTTCTTCTTCTAGATTATTGAAGTGGGAGCTTAGATTATTGATGTGAAGCTCCCTCATTTTTAATGTGTCCATTTAGTGCCATACATTTCCCTCTCAGCATCATGGTAGATATGCCCCACAGCTTCTGATATGTCTTCCTTTCCATTCATTCACTGCATTTTAAAATTTCTCCTGAGACTCCTTTAACCAGTGGTTTATTTAGAAATGTGTTGTGTT
>CAUYRT010076099.1:0-15938 GCA_963574885.1 Lepilemur ruficaudatus
TTTTTTTGCTTTTTCATTTTTCTAAAAATGTTTCTGTACAGTACCAATCTTTCTTCCACCATCTGCTTTAGTTTCAGTCCCCATATCCTAGAAGGGTCAATGTCATAAAAGAAGGCAAAAGCAGTCTTGAGTAATTGGAACCCTCTGCCAGATTGTCTGATCTCAATTTGTTTTCTGGCACTGCTGCTTCTATGTCATCTTCCTCCTCTTCTGGCACTGGTTACGAAACACTTAGCTACATCAAGTCATCTTCTGTTAATTCCTCTGATGTGGTTTCTGTTAGCTCTTAAATTTCTCCAAGATCCATATCTTGAAACCAACCCTTCACCCCCGACCTTTGTTTGCCATATTCACAGTCTTTCATGATTTCCTTGATTGACTCTGTCGTAAATCCTGCAAAGTCAGGCACAACATCTGGACACAGTTTTCTACAGCAGGAATTTATTGTTTCAGTCTTGATGGCTTTCATGGCGTTTTCTATAACAACTAAGGCATCTTCAATGGTGTAATCCTAAACTTTCATGTTTTCTCTGTTGGAATTCTCTTCCATAGCGTTGACGATCCTTCCGTAGAGTACCATGTGTAATGAGCTTTAAAGATTCTTATGACCCCCTGATCTAGAGGCTGAACTAGAGACTTGTTTGAGGGCAAGTAGATCACTTTGGCTTCTTGGGTTTTGAACTCACGGAGATTCTGTGTGGCCCAGGGACATTGTCCAATATCAAAAGAACTTTAAAAGGCAGTCCTTTACTGGCTGGGTACTAACTGACTTCAGGGATAAAACGTCAATGGAACCAATCCAGAAAAAGGATTTTCCTTGTCAAGGCCTTCTTGTTATATAACCCAGAGACTGCCAGCTGATGTTTATCTTTTCACTTCAAGGTTTGGGGATTAGTAGCTTTATACATAAGGGCAGTCCCAGTCATAAACCTTACTGCATTGGCACAGAACAGTAGAGTTAGCCTATCCCTACCTGCCTTAAATTCTGGTGCTTGCTTCTCTTCCTTTCTTATAAATGTCCTTCGTGACATATAAAAACCTGTTCAGGCAGTTATTCTTTCTCCTCAGTGATTTTCTTAATGGCATCCAGAAACTCGTCTCCTGCCTCTTGTTTGGCAGAAGCTGCCTCTCCTGTTATCTTGACATATTTAAAGCCAAACCTCTTTCTAAAATTATCAAGCCATCCTTTGCTGGCATTAAATTCTCCAGCTTTCGATCTTTCACCTTCCCTTTTCTTTAAGTGGTCATATAATGACTTCGCTTTTTCGTGAGTCATATTAGTCTATAGGTATGCCTTTCATAGCAATGCTGCACCCACATAAAAGCTACATTTTCAATATGAGATAAGTTATTTCAAAATAAAGTACAGAGTTTTCATGTCTGCTGATGTAGCTGCAGTGACAGCTTCATGAATCTCCTTTCCATTTTTCACAATGGTCCTTGTGCTGGGCTGGATTTATTTATCTTGAAATGATGGGCAATTACAGCTGCAGACCTCAATCTACAGTACATATCAAGAAATCAACTTTTTCTTGTAATGTTATGACTTTGCTTCTTGGGAGCATTTTCAGTATCACTGGTGGGGCATCATATGGGTCCCATGGTGTTATTCAAGGTTTACAGTACTGCACAAAACACTATGAAAAACACCAGAGCACAGTGAGAGATAGATCACTTTTTACTGTGCTGTATGTGAACTGTTGATATGGGGATGATTAGCATCACATGACATTTTAAGCAGATACTCGCAACAGGGGAGCTCACCATAATAGCAACAGGAGGTGGCTGTGAAGTTATTGCAGCAGTACGGTATGTACTGCAGTCAACTCCATGCAATTATGATTTAATATTGAATCTCTGTGTTTACATTTCTCTCCACTGTGAATGAGGCCATGGACAGTCTGTGTTTGTGTAAGTTTTCATAAATTTTAACTTTTTATAGTAGATCTGTGTGTATTATGTGGTAGTAAATGATAAAATAGACTAGTATCTCCATATGTATTAGCTGAGTGTGGTGGCATGTGCCTGTAGTCCCTACTTGGGAGACTATGGTGTGAGGATCACTTGAGCCCAGGAGTTTAAGGTTGCAGAAAGCTATGATTGTATGCTGTACTTTAGCTGGAGTGACAGAGCAAGACCCTGTCTCAAAAAAAAAAAAAAGAGGGGGGTGTGCATAATAGAAAAGAGGCCTAGAGAAAGTGGTGGGAAGAGTAAGGGAGTGTGGTGTGGGGGGAGGTGGGATGCAGCGGCAGAGTAGGCAGGAAGAGGAGGAAGTAAGGGCAAGAAAGGATGGAGAGATATCGAGAAGAGAGACCAACTAATAGTCATTGGGAGCAGAGGGCTTTGAATGGTTTATAGTGACATCTGGCTAGAGCACAGGGTTTGGGGGATTGGGGGTAAGCAAATTAACAGAGATAGGTATGTCTTGTTAAGATGTCTGGCCTTTCTCCTGTAAATAGGTTTTGGGGTTTTTTTGAGGGTGGGCAGGAGGGAAATGATAGAATCATGGTTATTTGTTAAGGGATCACCTTTTGTGATGAAACTAGAAGCAATTAGGAGATATCAGGAAGTAACAGAAACAAACCTAAATTAGAGCAGAGGTAGTGTGAATAAAAAGTCTAGAGACAAAATCAGTAGGATTTGTCGAGGCAGGTAAAAGTTGAAGACTCGTTTGTTCATTTGTTCCCACTTTTCATTCCTCAGATTTCTCATTAACCACGTCCTTGTGCCAGGCATGGTACAAGATGCTAGCATTGTAGAGATGAGTAATGTAAGACTTGGTCTCTGTCTTTTAAAGGCCATTCAGGCTATAGGAAAGACACACAAACAAGTGATTGCTAGCCACAGCAGTGAGGTGCATAATGAGTGTAATAATAAAGTGGTAATGAAAGAGACTCATAATAAGTGGTTATGTTTGGGTGAATCAGGAAGAGCTTTGCAGCAGAGGGTTCGCTTGAGCTGGACAGTAAATGGATGGGAGTTTTGCAGATCACCAAGGTAGGAAAGGACATTCCAGGTGGAAGGAATAGCATGCTGAGGTCAGGAAGTTGTAAGTAGTTTGGTGTAGCTAAAACACGAAATGTATAGAATTGTGTCAGGAAATGAAACTAGAGGAGCCAGATCTGGAAGGTTTGAGAGCCTGGTTGAAGAATTTGGCTTTAATTTTGTAGAAGCAATTGAGGACTACAAAAAAGTATTTAGCGGGGAAAATGCTATCATTGGTTTTTAGATACTAGTATTGTGAAAGACAGAAGAGGGAAAAAGACTGGGAAACCTTTTGAGCTTGCTAAAAGAGCAAGTGCAACAAATAACCCAGGCCTAAAGTGGGAGGAGTGGTGGGGATAGAGGGAAGGGGATAAGGAACACATTCTGGAGGTAGAATCAGTAGGAAATTGGCAACTGCCTGTGGAAAGTGAAGCAAGGAGTAAGAAAAAAACAGAGAAAGATTCTCTGGTTCTAGTTGAGGGATACTGGGAGTATAGACGTGCTTATTTAGAGGGAAATAAAGACATGATTTTTGAATGCAAGTATGAGTCAGATATACTTTATCTACTGGGAGAAAAATAAAATTAGATCTATTATCATTGTGCATACCAATCAGAATAGAGTGACAATCAATTTTTTTTTAAGTGGATAAGAAGTAGGGTTATTGGTGGGCACGAATGAGGGGGCAGCACAACAGAAGCCCTCACAAGTGCAGGGCCTGCCACTTGTCCAGGGGGCCACAACTGGGGATGTATTTTATCCCACAGCCATCTAAGATGAGCCACTTCTCAGCCCCCATGTCTTCAGATTCATCGTATTAAACTTGGTAAAGCCCCACTTTGAGATGTGGATCTTCTGGTGGCCAGGGAACTTGAACTTGGCCTTGCATAGCACCTCAACTGTAGAGCAGTATCACAACCAGGATATTGACATTGCTACAGTCAAAGTGTAGAACATTACCACAAGCACCCCTCATGTCACCCTTTTATCCACCCCCAACCCTTCCTAGACCCTTGGCAACCACTAATCCATTTCTACAATTTTGTCATTTCAAGAATGATATATAAATGAATCAATACAGTATGCAACCTTTTAGGATTGGCTTTTTTCGCTCACAAAATTTTCTGGAGATTCATTGAGGTTGTGTGTATCATTCATTCATTCATTCCTTTTTTTTTGAGCTGGGTAGAGTGCAGTGTCATCATTGAACCTCACTGTAACCTCAAACTCCTGGGCTCAAGTGATCCTCCTGCCTCAGCCTCCCAAGTAGCTGGGACTATAGGTGCATGCCAGGACTCCTGGCTAATTTTTCTACTTTTGGTAGAAACAGGGTCTCACTCTTGCTCAGGCTGGTCTTGAACTCCTGACCTCAATCAAGCAAATTCTCCCACCTCAGCATCTCAGAGTGCTAAGATTACAGGTGTGAGCCACCTCGCCTGGCCAGTTTATTCCTTTTTATTCTGAGTAGTATTTTGTGGTATGAATGTACCACAGTTTGTTTAACCATTCACTTGTTCAAAGACATCTGGGTTGTTTCTAGTTTCTGGCTGTTAAAGGTTGCTGTAAACATTCACACACAGGTTTTTGTGTGAACATAAGTTTTTACTTCTCTGGGGTAATGCCCAGGAGTGCAGTTGCTGGGTCATATAATAGTTGGCTGTTGGCTGTTTTTTAAGAACTGCCAAACTTGTCTAAAGTGGATAAAGGGATTCTGAAGTCAAAAAAGTTTGACAACCACTGCGTCATACAAAGGCATTTATCAAAACTGATATGTGGTATATGCAATAAGAAAATTTTCTTGCGTTGACATCATCAAATAAGGAAACTTTTTTCCTTAGCCTTTTGAAGATTAAAGGGGGTGATACCTTATTCTTTGCTCGTTTATAAATCACAGGGCTGTGTCATGTGTTGATTGCTTTGCAGTGCTACACATAAACACACACAATTTTCTTGTATATATTTGTATAGTGACACATTTCAGGACTCTTTTACATTTTAGGCTTATGTATGAACCTGAGAACTTTTTTTTCTTAGGTGTATAGTGTGTCCTAAGATGTGGGAATACAAAAGATAAAAAAGATACTGTCTTTACCCTCAAAGAGGAGTGGAGACAGATAAGCAAACATGCAATATAGTAATTGCTGAAATGAAGGTTTGTGTGAAGAGCAGCAGGAGCAGAAGGGAAGGGAGGCACACCCAAAAGTAGGAGGAGGCCTGTGTGACTTGACAGAGAAGGCAGAGTTTGACCTGACGAAGGAGTGAGGAGGAGTGGGCCAGGAGGAAATGACAGGGGAGGGTATTCTTAGACCCTCGGCATCATTGAGTCAAAGGAACCACAGATGTTTCCTGTCTGACTATACTTTGGTGGTAACCATGGCTCATTATCTTTTTCCCTGGGCTGGCTCTCTTAGGTTAGGGCCAGTGAGGACCCTTTAAATGTGAGTCAAAAGTAACGTCGAGAAATTATCTGAATAATATATAGTTTTGGAGTATGCAGAATAACAGTGAACAGCCATAGTTCTGAGAGTCTTTGTGATGTACTAGGATATTCTTATCCCATAAGCCAGGAAGAGCAATCATGTTAACTATAACTGGAATTAGATGGTAAACAATGTTTTATAACTCCCTTTCCATTGCATTGGCTATTTTTCAAGGTACTATTAGAAATGTGTTGTAATAATCTTGACCAATTTAATAGCTTCCGTCTCTTTACTATTGTTACACAGATTATGCAGTTTATAAAGATACACATTATGCTACATTTTATCTTTATATTTTGGGAAATGTTTGAGATATTTATTTAAAAACTTGTATTTTCATATTTCAAATTGTGCTCAAAGATATTACAGATGATATCTGAAATCAAAATTATGTATAAACATGAGCATATCTTATACATAGATGTAGTTCTAATTGCTTAAACTTGCCAAGGGACCCCATTGTGAGAAGTGGTGTGAGGCGGCACAGCAGATGTGCACACAAAGCCAAAAGAAAAAGATCTGCCTGGGCTGGGAGTAGAGCAGTAGGATTAGGGATTGGAGAAGTGGAGTCAGGCTGTCTTTCTCCTTTACAAAGCTCACACTCTGAAGCTTTTATGAAACACCTTTGCTCTTTCCTGTAATCAATTTACTAGTGGGTTATTTTGAAGCAAGAAAAAACAGGGTTTATCTTCCTTCTCTCTTACTAAGTAAATTACACATTACATGGCTTTGGGCAGATCATAAAATCTGTCTGAGCTTTGGTTTCTTTGTCTTTAATAATAGCTAACCCTTAGATTGCACCTGTGATTTGCCAGGTACTGTATTAAGTGCTATCTATGTATCCACACTTATTTGTTCTTTATTTTGACCCTTTGAGATAGGCACTCTTACTATACCCCCATTTTCTATTTGAGAAGGAAACAGACACAGAGGAATTTGCTAAGGTAACAAAGCTTTGTAAGCAACCAAGCAAGGATTTAACCTCTCACACCAGATCCAGGATATCTGTTCTCTTAACTATTTATGCTGTATGGCCTCACAGTTCTTTAATCAATATTTATAAGCACATGTTAGTGATCCATGCGTGATAATTTTCATTTAATGTTTGTTTTATGCTAATATAGAGGTATTTTGGGGTGTGGGGTGGAGCTAATGCAATTGTTATTTGGCATTTTAAATGGGAACATGTTCATTTTCCTCATGAAAAGATTTTGTGATAAAATGAAAATAATCAACTAAAATTATTTATAGATTTAGAAAATAGCTAAAATATAATAGTCTTAAGATAAAAGCTTTCTTAGTCATTATGTGGGAGGCCAGAATTGCAGTATATTTTCTTGAGGAAAAGAAAAATTAAAATGCTATCACAAACAAAAAAAGAGCAAAAGATATATGAATTTTCTTGCTGAGTAGAAACAAGCGTCTGTGGAAATTCTATATTAAAATGCCTAGCTTGAACCAGTCTGTCTACCTGAGATACGTGATGTTTCTTTTCTTACTCTCACAAACCTTGCACTGACATTTAAAAAGTTATGATGCTCAAAGGGTAAAGAATAAGTTCCATGAGTTATGAAATACAAGAAATGTTTGCTCTCTTGATGTTGGTACTGATAGGAGTTTAGAATACAGGCTGCTATTATTGTTATTTTATAATATTAGGTAGTTTAAAAAACATGAGTTAATCTGAGGCCAGCTGTCCCACCTGAATTTTATCCCACCCCCTTCTAATTCAGAGCAATGCTTGTTAAATCTGTTAAAACACTAATGATGTTTTTCTAATAAATACTCCAAGTAAATAAGCCAGCAAATAGATAGGTCATTGAAGAATTTTGTTATTGAAATATAAATGCTAGTAGCCTCAACATGGTATCTTACTCTTAACCATTCTTGTGGCAAGTACACTAAGTTCTAGAATTCCCCTGCCCAAGTGTGCTTTCTGTGCTCCAGATGTTTTACCCGCTTCATATTCCCTGAATTTGTTGTGTACCTTCAAGTTCCTGTGACTTAGCTGATGCTCTTCTCTTGCCTGAGATGCTCTTGTCCATTTTTTCTCTCTGCCTAATGCTTCCTGTCACAGCTCAGCGGTTCATGTTTTTTCCCTTTTTGAAAGTATTTCCTGCCACAAAGCCAAGCTGCGTTAGATGCCAGTTCTCTTCATCTCTCTCCATATTCACATAACATCCTGTGCATAACTTTCTTGGAGTACTTATTACGTTGAAATTGTAACAAAAGGTTTTCTTAACTGTCCTCTCCCTACCTCTTCTCTATCCGTGCTCAATGTTTGGTACATACTAGAGGCTCTGTACATATTTGCAGAAGAAGGAATCCAGAGAGCTGCTGCTCTTGGCATTGGTTTTTTAACTCCTGGTGCTTTAGCAGGGGGAAGATGGAAACCCTTCAATGAGGGGAGCATTCCTTGCTAGGCTTGCACTGCACTGCAGGACGCTGTTGTGAGAGTCTTGTGTTGGAGAGGACAAACACACTCACACAGATTGCTGCTGTGAGTAAGCAAGACCAAATAGAAATGTGGAATATTTGAGGTGGAATTTATAACACTGCTTATCTGTTTACTTGAATTACAGCAGATTTTTCCTTTAACTGGAATAAAATAGTAATGGAATAAAACTTTATGGAGTTTGCACAGATGTCATTTATGTGTTATGCAGATGTATCTTTCTATAATCTGTGTTATATAGAGAGAATATTAAAATCATACATATTTTGAAATCCATTTTTCTTATAGTGCTTAACAAAGGTCATTTTTATTAACACACTCTGAATTATCCTTGAGACTACATTTCAAAGACACAATCTGTGGTATAGTACTATAAATGCATAAATCAATCAGAAGCAAAGAACCATGACTGGGATGACAAATGTAAATGCATTATACACTATACCTCAAATGGTATTACTATTAGCACATAATTAGATTAATTGTCCTCAAAACTACCACCAAGAAGTGAAATATTTAGAGATTTGGAGTCAGTAAAACAAACCTATTATTTCTTATGTCATACTATATAATATATGGTGTCTTTGCTTTTAATCATAAGTTCTTTTTTTATCAAGAACTTGGCAGTGTAAGTCATTCTTCTTAGCCAACTAGCAAATTGGTTAATTTTTTATGACTAATTTATTACTTGAGCTGAACTTTAAGCTTTTACTAAAACGTGTTAACTAATATTATATTGATACGTTTAACCTATCTTGATTAATATTAATTACTATGTTTGTTTTACTTATCTAGAAAAAACAGACCTTGGATTTAGTCAGATACATCACTGTCTATTAAAGGAAACCAAACTTTAAGTGCAAGTCCAACATACAAGGATACAGAAACTGCTTCAACTGATTCAAAATGGGAACAACAAGTGATGAGATGGTGTCTGTGGAACAGACCTCCTCCTCCTCCCTCAACCCCCTGTGTTTTGAATGTGGCCAGCAGCATTGGACGAGAGAAAACCACTTATACAATTACCAGAATGAAGTGGATGATGACCTAGTCTGCCATATTTGCCTTCAGCCTCTGTTGCAGCCACTAGATACCCCCTGTGGACACACATTCTGCTACAAGTGCCTCAGAAACTTTTTACAGGAGAAAGATTTCTGTCCATTGGACCGGAAAAGACTTCATTTTAAGTTGTGTAAGAAGTCTAGTATTCTAGTTCATAAACTTCTAGACAAATTGTTAGTTTTATGTCCATTTTCTTCAGTGTGCCAAGATGTAATGCAACGCTGTGATCTGGAGGCACATCTTAAAAACAGGTAAGCAAAAAATATGAAAGAAAGAGAAGTAATTCAAGGTTTTATAAAAAGGTTGTTCAAACAAACAAATAACTTGGTAAAAAACACCGAAGTGCCAGTAAGTAAGTAGGCAAATCGAATACACAAGAGACACAATAAGTAAGTTGTATGGGACAGTATTTAACATCATTATTTATCAAAAACATGAATACAGAAACTACAGTGAGGAAGTATCATTTATATCTATTAATGTTTTTGCTGCTATAATATGAAACATATTCAAATGGATGACAGGATATTATGATAGACTCTTTTTACAAGACAGTTAGGCAATTTGTTTTTAAAACTGTAAATGTACATATCCTTTTATCTAGCTTATTGTCTTAAGGAAATATCCACAAGAAGGAAAAATATGTAAATAATGTTCGCAGCAACGTTATGCATCATTTGATAAATTGGAGTCAATCTAATTACTAAAAGTAGGGAAGGGTTAAAAGTATGATAGTGCAGAAACTCAGTGGGATGTTATGCAGGTAATAAAAATAATTTTGTTGCAAGATGTAAATAAATATGCATGATTTGCTAAGGTCTTATAAAGATTATGTGTTCGGGGACTAGACTGAGCAAGAACTAGGGATTAGAAAACTTTAAATGTTTAGTGGGGACCTTCGTTCTTATAAGAGCTTTTTAAAAGGTTAAATAATTTATTTAGTTGATTGGTGAGTTTTATAATTTGGTTTTGGTAGAAGACTTGATATTTAAAATTATACACTTAGGAAGGGTTAAAAATACATATCATGTTTATAGAATCACATAAAAGAGCAGAAATAAATGTATAGAATTGTAAACTTCACGGTAAACCGTTTGTACAGTATGAATCTGCAGTAATCTTCCTGTGAAAAACAATGTATAGTGCATCATACTGGATTTAGATATAACAGTAGAAGTCAGGTATAGAACAGCTTGCTGTTATACTTACACATAAAATCATAGAATTGAAGGAGATTAATTCCCTCATTTTATAATTAAGGAAACTGAGTCACATTAGAGCTACTTAATGGTATGGTAAGACTTAAGCTTTAATTTTCTTGTTTACTATTCTAATAAACCATGCTGACTCTACCACAGGACAAATCATGTCCTCTACTACTGTGTAGTAGTCAAAGTTTCATGTATATGTGAATACACACATTCATTCTCTTCCTAAATATCAGTGTTATAAAGGGGTTCCACTGTACTTATTAGAAATAATTAAAACACAGGAGGAAGGCCAAAAAAGAGTGAGCTATTATTAACATGTTAGAAACATTTAGATTTATATAGAAAGTGTTTAAACTTTTGCCTAAAAATGGAGTTAAGAAAGAGTAGGCAAGACAGACTTTTGAAAATGCGTGTTAACATAGCCCTTTGTTTTATGTGTCTTCTGTCACCAGCAGGCATAGAATCTGAACATGATGGCAAAGGCTCTCCCAGAATTTGACACCGGAATAATAAACTAGTTTGGGTCAGGCCTAGTTACACTGAAGAATATTTTAGACTTCTTAACTTCTCTGAATAGAACTATTCTTTTTAGGGTATAGTATTATTTTCTGACTCTTTTATGAATATTAGTTCAGGGATATTAGAGGAACTGAACAAAGTTTCAATTCAGTTACTTATTCTGAGAGCAGTGACATAAAAATTTCACAGATTTTTAGGAATATTCTTTTAACTTGCATTTATAAATTTAATATGTAGTTGAAGTATTACTAATATTTTCTATCAAACCATTTATGATGTAACGTCTTGGGAATTGCCAACTATACTTTACATCATTTACAGCTTGATAAAGGCTAAGCAGTTATATTCAGTTGAAAGTTTTGTTTTCTAGGTGAGCTTATTAATATTTGAATTACCAGTGTAATCATTTCCAAAGTGTCTTAGGCCTGTAACAGGAAAGATACAATGAAAGGTGGTTGACTGGAAAAGGTGGTGCTTTGCCTGATAATAAACAGCTCAGTGTAATTATTGAATATATAAATATGAAAGCTTAAATTCAATATTTTTATAGCCCATTTGAACAGGTATGTGATCAACAGTCTAATCTTTATTCTCTCAAATAAAAACACTGACATTCAGGTAGAAATGTATGTTATCCAATGCTCAACCCTAAATAATATAGTTCATTTGTTTATTCATTCAGCAAATTCATTCACATTTCTGGCACCTTGATGGGTATGACTAGATACGTGGGCTTAGCTAGGACTTGTCAGTGGGAGAGACTACAGGTGGCCTTTCCAGCACGGTGGCCTCAGGGTATTTAAAGTTCTTATGTGGTGGCTCAGTGTTCTAATGAACAAGGCAGAAGAAGTGGTATGGTCTAGTGTGATCTAGCCTTGAAGTCGCATAGCATCCCTTCTGTTACTCTGTTGGAAGCAGTCACAAGCCCACTCAGATCCAAGGGGAGGGGATGGACATAGATTTCACCCTGTGATGAGAAATCAATAAATTTGCCGCCATGTTCTAAAACCAACAAAAACTA
This sequence comes from Lepilemur ruficaudatus, assembly GCA_963574885.1. Lineage (NCBI taxonomy): Eukaryota > Metazoa > Chordata > Mammalia > Primates > Lepilemuridae > Lepilemur > Lepilemur ruficaudatus. The sequence continues at coordinate 11,734 of CAUYRT010076099.1, forward strand.
GTAAGAAGAATGATGTTATGAGGCACAGAATCTGATTATTATGACTGTGGCATCTCTGTACACAATCTCACTTATTTGTTAGAAATTGTTAAGTTTTGTCTATAAATTCCATAGAAATTCTTAGAATTTCAGCATCAGCAACAATGAGTCATTTTATAAAAGTTAGGTGGCTGTCACATGCCTTTGTTCTTGAATTTTTAGTGTTTGGAAATCTCCTAATTATTGGTAGAAATAGAATATTAGTAGTTTGCATAAGTTTGGTAATTTCAAGTTTAAGATCTTCTTCCCTGTTTAAATGAAATTCTATTAAGAAATCTGTTTAGGTTTGAGAAGAGCTGACATTTTCCTCCTATAGATAAAGGTAAAATATTTATGAAAGATGAATCTGTTTTTAAATGAAATTACTGTTATTAACTGATTATATATTAGTAAAACAATGAAAATTTTAAGAGACATGGTCAGTGTCCATCTTTGAAAGGAGATATAAAGCCTTTAAGAAATATTCTATATGCTATACTAAATATGTAACATTTTTATAATTGCTGTGTGAAATTCTGCCAAGCAAGATCAACTATAAAGCATTCCTCCCACCTTTCTCTATCCCTCTCTCCAACCCACTCTCAATTTAACATTTAAAGCTTAAGGTAATTGTAAATATATTTTGTTACAATGTACATTTGTGTTCTAGTTTATGGCAAGGTTCAGAACCTTTTTCCTTTTAAAAATTATAGTTTAATGCTATTGTAAAAAGTTTGTACAATAGAGAGAAAACCTTTAAAGAAGTGTCTTTCCATACTGAGACCTTGTCTAGTTCATCAGATGCTCTTGAAACCTTTAGGGGTCAGGGTAGGCTGAGTCAAGATTTCACTTGTAAACTTACACTTTAACTTGGAGAGAAGTTTGTATTTAGCACATTCTTATCAGCATTCCTTTCTCACGTATAGTGCAAAAAAGCAGATATATATTTGCAGATATATTTGTAAATTAAGTATAAGGATCTAGTATTCAGAATATATAAAGAACTCTTACAAATAAAAAGACAATCCATTCTTAAATGGGCAAAGGATTTGAGTAGATATTTTCCCAAAGATATTCAAATCACCAGTAAACACGTGACAGGCTCAGCATCATTAGTTCATTTTTATATTGGTGATGGGAGAACATAATGTGTATTTTTGAATCCTTTAAATTTTATTGAGGCTTTTTTTTTATGGCCTAGCACATGTTTTATCTTGGAAAATGTTCAGTGTGTACTTGGGATGAATGTATATTCTGTTTGATTGTGGGTGGAGTGTTTATAGTATTGATAAAGTCTATACTTCCTTGTTCTATGTCTAGTTCTTCTGTCCATTATTGAAAGTGAAGTATCAAAGTCTCTATCATTATTAAATTATCTATTTATCTCTTTAATAAGTCATTTTTTACTTACGTACTTTGGGGCTCTGGTGCATTTATGTTTATAATTGTTACATCTAGATAGATCAAGTCTTTATTACATCATTATAAAATGTACTTCTTTGTCACAGAAATAATTTTTGTCTTGAGTCTATTTTGTCTGAAATTAGTAGGCTTACCCAGCTCTCTTTTGGTTACTGTTTGCATGGTATATGTTTTTCCATCTTTACTTTTGGTCTATTTATGTGTTTGAATCTGAAGGTTGTCCCTTGTAGACAGCATATAGTTGATTATGTTTTTTTAATTCATTCTGGCAATCACTGACTTTGATTGGAGTATTTAATCCATGTAATTTAGTGTAATTACTGATTAGGTAGGCTTTGTAGCTGCCATTTTGCAATTTGTTTCCATATGCTTTATTTCTCTTTTCTTCCATTTCTTCCTTCTTTTGTGTAAAATAGATACTTTTAATATGCCATTTTAATTCCTTGTCTTTCTTTTAATTAAAACTATTTTCTTAGTGGTTACCATGGGGGTTACAATTAACATCTTAGTTTATAACAGTATAGTTCAAATGAATACCAACTTACTTTCACCAGTGAATTAATCAGGGTTCTCCAGAGAAACAGAACCAGTAGGAATTATTATGAGGAATTGGCTCATGTGATTATAGAGGCTGAAAAGCCCCACAATCTGCTGCCTTGCAAGCTGGAGACCCAGGGAAGTCAGTGGTGTAATTCAGTCTAAGTCTGAAGGTCTGAGAACAAGTCTCCCTCTGTCCCAGGGGCTCTGTGTGCCCAGTGGGGCATGCCATGCCTTGGGACAGGCACTTGACAGCTCTGCCTTAGCCTTCATTTCTTGCCCTCACAGAGCTTTGGTGTCAGCCAGAAGTGACAGCTTAGGGCCTTCTCAGGTCTTTCCTGCGCATCTACATAGCCCTGGATATATCGAACCCCTATAGTTGTTTCATTCCTTTTAAACATTTTGGTTAGCCTTTTGTTTGTCCACCTCAGGCAACCACAATCATAAACATTACCTTGGATTTTTCCCCCCCTACAAGTGCTCCCGGTGAAAAGGCTGTTTGCACTTGGTAAGCTCTGAGTCAGGTCAAGTAAAGGCAGCAATTAGAAGTGGGGAACCAACAGATCAATTAATGACAGTTCTCTGGGAGTGAGGCTTGTTGGCTCCCCAGTCTGCTCCTCCAATGTCTGCCAGACTCTTGGTTTCCACTATGATGTGGGCTCTTGCTGTTACAATCTACTGTGGAGCTGGGGAGGTGGGGATGGGATTAGGGCAAGTGCAAATGCCACAAAGCTGTCTGTTCTTCCTGAGAGTCAGCCATTTTTCTTGAGTAAATGCTCTCTGGACTGCTGTAATCCTTTGGCTAATTTCCAGATTCAGAAATAGTTGGTTCTAACAATTTCTTCCAGTGTTCACATTGCTTTTATGGAGGAGAAGCTTTTCAGATCTCCTTAATCTACCACTTTGGCTGACATCGCTTGAGTTGAATTTTTGTGTATTTTACTCCATAACTATTTTTATCGTTTTTCCTGATTCTGGGGTGTTCACATTCTTTCAGTTTCATTAAGTGCCTGACATTATGTGGCACTTAGCATGCATTGTTTTATTTTACTTCTGCTACATTGCCACCACTACTAATACTGCTGATAATACAGTGTGTTCTGTTAACACCATGTGTTTCCTAATGTGAATTAGCTCATATGCAATTGTTATCAGGGAATGATGTCACTATGGCATAAATCAAATTAGTTCTTATAAGAACTTATATTTTCCTTCATAAGAAGAGCCAGAATAGTGGGAATAGAAGAATAACCTTCAGCGGAAAAGGAAAGAAATCCCTCAGTTTGGGTCTTTACTGCTGCAAGAGCCCTTTAGTTTTATTTTAAGAAAATTAAAAAACACACCTGCATCGAGAGATCCCTCCCTAGGGAGGTGCCTTGCCTCAGCAACCCACTGCCTCAGAGCTCCGCTTCCCCCTGCATGGTCTCAGCGCATGCCTACCCCAATCTCATTAAACGTTGCAATGTGTTTCTGTTCTATTGCCTTAATTCATTTTTTATATACTCTATAGTAGACTCCTGCTACACTGAGTTACCTGCTTGAATAAAACAAGTTACCTCCCCTGATGCAATTGTAGTTGTATTATTACTAAATATTCCATTTCCAAAGATGCATAGGTTTTGTGATTTTTGTTTTAGTGCTAATATTCTGTGAGTGTGTTTCTAGGTACGAGTTTTTAGGAAAAATTCAATTTATGTTTCATAAAGCCTAGAAAAATACCTCCATATGAATAAATTTAGTATGATACAGTGGAAAGCAACAGGAGGCTTTGAAATCAGATCTGAGTGTGTTTGGATTTTGACTCTGCAATTTAATAGCTATGTGACGTTGGCTTAGTTAAGTCTTAAGTTTCTTATTTGTTAAATGGGGATAACAGAGTGGTTGTGAGGATACCATGAAATAACGTATATAAAGGTCCTTACACAGTGACTGGCACAAATTAGGCACTCCACAAATGTTGGGTTTTTCCTTTTTCAGTTCCTAGTGTTTACAAACTTAGAGGATGATGGCTCTGAGCTGTCTGTGGCTGTGAGCGTTTCTCTGTCCAAGCCTGCTCTGATCTACTCATTCCCTAATAGTATTTTTTAAAAATAGCTTTATTGAGATGTATTTCACATATCATAAAATTCACCTATTTAAAGTATACAATTCAGTGTTTTTTAGTGTGTTCACACATCCTCACAACCTAATGTTTAGAACATTTTCAACACACCAGAAAGAGACCCCAT
>CAUYRT010076102.1:0-29782 GCA_963574885.1 Lepilemur ruficaudatus
GTGGCTCACGCCTGTAATCCTAGCACTCTGGGAGGCCGAGGCGGGTGGATTGCTCAAGGTCAGGAGTTCGAAACCAGCCTGAGCAAGAGTGAGACCCCGTCTCTACTAAAAATAGAAAGAAATTAATTGGCCAACTAAAAATAAATATATAGAAAAAGTTAGCCGGGCATGGTGGTGCGTGCCTGTAGTCTCAGCTACTCAGGAGGCTGAGGCAGAAGGATCACCTGAGCCCAGGAGTTTGAGGTTGCTGTGAGCTAGGCTGATGCCACGGCACTCTAGCCAGGGTGACAGAGTGAGACTCTGTCTCAAAAAAAAAAAAAAAAAGATGATGTGACAAGGAAACCTCCAGAAAACACACATACTCCATCATCTTACCTTCAAAGTGAGAGGCTCCAGGGTTTCAGTACCAAATGTCAGGTCTGGCCTCTTGGTAGACTGTTGTCCTGATTCTTTGGCTCCATGCTTGGAAAATTCACAAGCAGGGCCGGTGTGACAGAGTGACCACAGACAGGAAGCAATTCCATACAAACAGCTTTTATTGCAGAAAAGAAGGGAGCTACACAAAGTGAAAATACGTTCCAGAGATAGGAACTCCAGTCTACACGAGTGGAGAAAGAGTTAAGGACTCCTGGTGGTTTCCTTCTGTTGGCCTGGGCCGGGGAAGGGCTTACAGGTGCATGGGATGTTACCAGATGATGACTGATATACATGATTGTCAGGTATTCTGGATTTTCCTGCAGTCCTTTCCCCCCATCTTCTCTGCCCCTAGGAACCACTCTCCTAGCCTGTATCTGCCACCTGCAGATTTGGTCCCTGCCTAACAGTGGACCAAATCTAATGGACTCCTAGAGCAATTCTACTCTAGGAGTGGAATTGCGGAGTGGAATTGCTGGATCATATGGTAATTCTGTTTAGCTTTTTGAGGACTTGCCTGTTTTCCACAGCGGCTGTAACATTTTACATTCCCACCAATACCCAGGGGTTCAAATTTATCCACATCCTTGCAATACTTCTTGTTATTGTTTTATCTCTTTGATAATAGCTCTTCTAGTGGGTGTGAAGTGGTATTTCATTGCAGTTTTGATTTGCATTTTTCTCCCAAGTACTAACCAAGCCCAACCCTTCTTAGCTTACTAGATCAGATGAGATCTGTTACATTCAGGGTAGTCTGGCTGTAGGCTAATCTGCATTTCTCTAACGATTGATGATGTTGAGCATTTTTTCATGTGTTCATTGGCCTTTTGTATAATTTCTTTGGAGAAATGTCTATTCAAGTCCTTGGACTTTTTTTTGTTTTTTGAGACACAGTCTCACTCTCTTGCCTGGGCTAGAGTGCCGTGGCGTCAGCCTAGCTCACAGCAACCTCAAACTCCTGGGCTCAAGAGATCCTCCTGCCTCAACCTCCCAAGTAGCTGGGACTACAGGCATGCGCCACTGTGCCTGGCTAATTTTTTTTTTCTATTTTTAATTGTTTGGCTAAATTTCTTTCTATTTTTAGTAGAGACAGGGTCTCGCTCTTGCTCAGGCTGCTTTCGAACTCCTGAGCTCAAGCAATCCTCCCGCCTCAGCCTCCCAGAGTGCTAGGATTACAGGCGTGAGCCACCACGCCCAGCCCTTGGACCACTTTTTTTTTTTTTTTTTTTTTGAGACAGAGTCTCACTCTGTTGCCCGGGCTGTAGAGTGCCATGGCATCAGCCAAGCTCACAGCAACCTCAAACGCCTGGACTCAAGCAATCCTTCTGCCTCAGCCTCCCGAGTAGCTGGGACTACAGGCATGCGCCACCATGCCCAGCTAATTTTTTACATATATTTTTAGTTGTCCAATTAATTTCTTTCTATTTAGAGATGGGGTCTCGCTCTTGCTCAGGCTGGTCTTGAACTCCTGACCTTGAGCTATCCACCAGCCTCAGCCTCCCAGAGTGCTAGGATTACAGGCGTGAGCCACCACGCCCAGCCCCTTGGACCATTTTTAAGTTGGGATTTTTTGTTGTTGTTGAGTTGCAAGAGCTCTTTATACATTCTGGATATTAATCCTTTATCAGATACATGGTTTTCATATATTTTGCCCCATTCAGTTGGTTGTCTTTTTATTCTCTTGATAGTCCTCTTTGATGCAGAAAAGCTTTTAAGTTTGAAGAAATCCAATTTATCTATTTATTTCTTTTGCTATCTGTGCTTTTAAGAAATATTTAAGAAATCATTGCCAAATCCAAAGTCATGAAGCTTTTCCCCTTTCCCCCGTTTTCATCTAAAACTTACAGCTTTAGCTCTTGAGGTCTTTGATCCATGTTGATTAAATTTTTGTATATGGTTTAAGGTAAGAGTCAACTTCATCTTTTGCATGTGGATATTCAGTTTTCCGGCACTGTTTGTTGAAAAGACGGTCTTTCCCCATGGAATGGTCTTGACATCCTTGTTGAAAATCAATTGACCATATATGTGAGGGTTTATTTCTGGGCTCTCTATTCCTTTGGTCTATATCAAAATAGTATATAGACTATATGTTTAGCTTTGTAAGAAACTGCCAAGGTGTCTTCAAAAATGGCTATACCATTTTGCATTCCTGTCAGCAATGAATGAGAGTTACAGTTGCTCCACATCCTTGCCAGCATTTGGTGTTGTAGTGTTGGGATTTTAGCCATTCTAATACATATGTAGTTATTTACCTTATTGTTGTATTTTTTTACTTATTTATCCTGTTGTTTTAATTTGTAATTCTCTGATGAGATGATGTTAAACATCTTTTCATATGCTTATTTCTTGTCTGTGTATCTTCTTCGGTGAGGTGTGTTCAGATCTTTGCACATTTTTAAAATTGGGTTGTTTTCCAATGTTGAGTTTTAAGAGTTCTTGTATATTTTGGATACCAGTTCTTCATCAGGTATGTTTCTGTAAAGATTTTCTCCCAAACTGTGGCTTATATTTCTTATTCAGTATTATCTTATTCATTCTCTTAGTGTCTTTCACAGAGCAGAAGTTTCTAATTTTAATGAAGTCCAACTTATTAATTTTTTCTTTAATGGATTGTGCCTTTGGTGTTGTGCCTAAAATTTATCACCAAATCCAAGGTCACCTCTATTGTTTCTCCTGTTATCTTATAGGAGTTTTACAGCAGTGTATTTTGCATTTAGGTCTGTGATCCATTTGAGTTAATTTTTGTGGAGGGCCTAAAATATGTCTAAATTGTTTTTTTTTTTTTTGATATGGATGTCTAATTGTTCCAGCACCATTTGTTGAAAAGATTACCCTTTCTCCATTGAATTGCCTTTGCTCCTTTGTCAAAATCAGTTGACTACATTTGTGTGGGTCTATTTTTGGACTCTATTCTGTATTCTGTTCCATTGGTCTGTTTGTCTACTTTTGCCAATAGCATACTGTTTTTTTTTTTTTTTCTTTAGACAAAGTCTTGCTCTGTTGTCCAGGCTAGAGTGCAGTGGCATCATCATAGCTCACAGCAACCTCAAACTCCTAGGCTCAAGTGATCTTCCTGCCTCAGCCTCCCAAGCAGCTGGGACTACAGGTGTGTGCCACCACACCTGGCCAAGTTTTCTATTTTTTGTAGAGACAGGGTCTTGCTTTTGCTTAGACTGGTCTCAAACTCCTGGCCTCAAGCAATTCTTCCACCTCAGCCTCCCAGAGTGCTATGATTAAAGATGTGAGTCACCATGCCTGTCCCCATACTGTCTTAATTGTTGTAGGTTTACAATAGGTCTTCAAGTCAGGTAGTGTCAGTCCTCTGACTTTGTTCTTCCTCAATATTGTGCTGGTTATTCTTGGCCTTTTGCTTTAGAATCAGTTGTCCATTTCCACAAAATTACTTGCTAGAATTTTTATTGGGATTGCATTGAATCTATAGATCAAGTTGGGAAGAACTGATATCTTGACAATATTGAGTCTTCCTACTCACGGACATGGAACACCTCTCCATTTATTTAGATCTTCTTTTCTTTCATCAGAGTTATAGTTTTCCTCATACAGATCTTTTACATATTTTAGGCATAGATTTAAACCTAAATATTTATTGTTTTCTTTTTTTGGTGCTAATGTAAAAGGTATTGTTTTAAATTATAAATTCCAGTTGTTCATTGCTGGTATATTAGAAAGCAATTGGGGCTGGGTGCACTGGTTCATGCCTGTAATCCTAGCACTTTGGGAGGCCAAGGTGGGAAGATCACTTAAGGCTATGAGTTCTACACCAGCTTGGACAACATAGGGAGACCCTGTCTCTAAGAAAAAGAAAAAAGGTAGCCAGGTGTGGTAGGTGCACCCATAGTCCCAGCTACTTGGAGGCTGAAGCAGGATTGCTTGAACCCAGCTCAAGGTTGTATAGAGCTGTGATCATGCCACTGCACTCCAGCCTGGGTAATAATAGAGAGCTTGTCTTTTTTTTTTTTTTTTTTTTTTTAGACAGAGTCTCACTCTGTTGCCCGGGCTAGAGGGAGTGCCATGGCATCAGCCTAGTTCACAACAACCTCAAACTCCTGGGCTCGAGAGATCCTCCTGCCTCAGCCTCCCGAGTAGCTGGGACTACAGGCATGTGCCACCATGCCCGGCTAATTTTTTTTCTATATATTTTTAGTTGGCCAATTAATTTCTTTTTCTATTTTTAGTAGAGACAGGGTCTCACTCTTGCTCAGGCTGGTTTTGAACTCCTGACCTTGAGCGATCCGCCCGCCTCGGCCTCCCAGAGTGCTAGGATTAGAGGCGTGAGCCACCGCGCCCAGCCTAGAGAGCGTTTCTTAAATAGAATGTTAAAAAAATAAAAATAAAGCAATTGACTTTTGTGACTCTAATGAATTTTTCATTTCAGGTATTATACCTTTTGGCTTCAGGGTTTGTCAGGGATTATTTCTGTGAAATTCTATTTTTTTTTTTTTTTTTTTGAGACAGAGTCTCAGTCTATCACCCTGGCTAGAATGCAGTGGCATCTTCATAGCCCACTGAAACCTCAAACTCCTGCGCTCAAGCAATCCTCCTGCCTCAGCCTCCCAAGTACGAGGGACTATAGGCATGCACCACCACTCCTGGCTAATTTTTCTATATTTTGTAGAGATGGGTCTTACTCTTGCTCAGGCTGATCTGAAACTCCTGACCTCAAGCAATTCTCCCACCTGCGCCTCCTAGAGTGCTGGGTTACAGGCGTGAGCCATCATGCCCGGCCTCAAATTCCCTTTTTCCTGTGAGTGGGCCATACTTGCCTGTTTCTCCATATGCTTTATAATTTTTTGTTGACCCCTGAATGTGCTGAGTATATTGTTGTGGTAACTCTGGAAATCTTATTCTCCCATTCCTCAGGGATTGCTAAATTTTGCATGTTGAGAGCTAGAGCCACCTATTTGTTATTTTTCCAAACTATTTTTTGCAAAGTATGTGTTCCTTGTGTGTTATAGAAATTTCTGTTATCTTTGTAGTCAGCTAGTGAGTGACTTGACAAAGATTTTCTGGCTTTTAAAAAAATGCATGGGCCCTTTAAATCTTCTGAAAGATGCCAAGGTAGGGGATGGGAGTGCGGTGGGGAGGGCAGTGCAGGAACTGCATCCAAGAGGGCTGAAACTAAGGCAAGCATCTCAGGGTACCTCCAGACCCACTAAAGTGCACAACCTCAAAATTTTGAAGGGCAGGACTCCCACTGTCTGCCCTGCCACCAGTCGGCTGCTTTGGGAACTGGATCTGCTATCCCCACAACCATGGTGGGGCTGAGGAATGGGAATGGTGGCTGCTTGACTCACACCATTCTCTTACCAAGGAATAGCAGCCTCTCCCTTCATGTAGTAACCTCCTTGATGTTAAATGACCAGGTTCCAGAGTTCTGAAACAGTTGATTACAATCACTGCTCTTTCCAGCTCCATGGTTGCTTTAATCTAGAAATATACCTCTAGAGCTTCTGACTACACCGTTATGCATGATTTCACTCCACACTGTTTTGATAACTGCAGCTTTGTAGTAAGTTTTTAAATTGGGAATAACTTTTTCTTTTCACTATTTAAAAATTGTTTTGAAACCTTAAGGCAAAAGGCAGAGGCTGACAAGAACGACAAATCTGTGAAGGATCTGGTCATCTTGCCTTGTGAAACTGCACTCCTGTCTTCTGGCTTCAGTCTGGAAGATCCCCAGACACACGCTAACAGGATCTACAGGATGATCAAACTTGGTCTGGGTATTGATGAAGACGACCCTACTGCTGACAATACCAATGCTGCTGTGACTGAAGAGATGCCACCTCTTGAAGGAGATGATGACACATCACGCATGGAAGAAGCAGACTAAGCTCTCATCCTGAAGGATGACTTGTATACGTGTTCAATACTTCATTCCCTGCGATAATATATTTTCAAGGATTTTTTTTTATTTTTAACATTTAAAAAATCTGTATGGCATGATAATAACTACTTTAAAGGGAAGATAAGATTTCTTTCTGCTTCTAAGTGTGATACTGTGATACTTTAGGCACTAATGCAGAGCTAGTACGCATTTCTGGTTTCACATTGGCTTATTGTAACAGATCAAGGTAAAAAGTGTTGTATTGTAAGATGTATCTAACCTCTGTTAACATTGTGGCCTAAAGTGCTTAGCTATCAAGCCAGATTCCTTAGTAGACCAAATCTTTTGTCACTGAGTATTCCAAGATATATCTTGACGTTTAGAAGAAAAGTATTTGTTAAAATGACTTGAGTTCATCTTCTAGAATCTACTTTTAAAATTTTTCATCCTCTTGTAGTTTCTGCATGTACTACTAGTTCTCTAGAAATAAATATATTTAAAGTGAAGAAACTTGATGAAACTCTACACAGGGCTTGTTTTCCAAAGAAAAAGTATTGTTTAGAGGAGCAAAATTATAAGCCCTACCCATATGTGTTGTAAAACTTTGAAAAGCGAGGCTTGTGAATAGAAATGTAGTGCCCGAGTCACAATCCACTTAAAACTTGTAACAAATACAGATAAGTTAAAAAGTTGAAAAAAAAATTGTTTTGGGATGGGCGCGGTGGCTCATGCCTGTAATCCTAGCACTCTGGGAGGCCAAGGCGGGTGGATCGCTCAAAGTCAGGAGTTCAAAACCAGCCTGAGCAACAGCAAGTCCCCGTCTCTACTGAAAAACAGAAAGAAATTAATTGGCCAACTAAAAATACATAGAAAAAATTAGCCGGGCATGGTGGTGCATGCCTATAGTTCCAGCTACTTGGGAGGCTGAGTCAGGAGGATCACTTGAGCCCAGGAGTTTGAGGTTGCTGTGAGCTAGGCTGACGCCACGGCACTCTAGCCCGGGCAACAGAGTAAGACTCTGTCTCAAAAACAAAACAAAACAAAGCAACACCAAACCTAAAAATTGTTTTGGCTATTTAGGGCCTCTTGCAATTCCATATGAATTTGAGGATCAATCAGCTTTTCCATTTCTTCAAAAGGCCATTGGAATTTTGATAGGGATTATATTGAATCTGTAGATTGCTTGGGGAAATACTGCTATCTTAGCAATACTAAGTCCTCCAATCCATGAACACAGGATGTCTTTCTACATATTTAGGTCTGTCATAAGTTCTTTTTTGTTTTTTTTTTGTTTTGAGACAGAGTCTCACTCTGTTGTCCAGGCTAGAGTCCCGTGGCGTCAGCCTAGCTCACAGCAACCCCAAACTCCTGGGCTCCAGCAATCCTCCTGACTCAGCCTCCCGAGTAGCTGGAACTACAGGCATGCGCCACCATGCCCGGCTAATTTTTTCTACATATTTTTAGTCAGCCAATTAATTTCTTTCTATTTTTTAGTAGAGACGGGGGTCTCGCTCTTCCTCAGGCTGGTTTTGAACTCCTGACCTTGAGCGATCCGCATGCCTCAGCCTCCCAGAGTGGTAGGATTACAGGTGTGAGCCACTGCGCCCAGTCTGTCATAAGTTCTTTTTTTGGTAACCATCATCCCTATTTCCAAAACTTTTTCAACACCCTATACAGAAACTCTGAACATAAAGCAATAACTCATTTCCTCCTTTTAGCTCCTGGTAACCTCTATTCTATTTCTGTCTCTATGAACTTGCTCATTTTAGAGACCTCATATAAGTGGAATCAATACAATAGTTGGTTTTGTGTCTGGCTTATTTCACTTACCTGTCATAAGTTCTTAACCTCTATGTTGATTCATTAGATTCCCCACAACTGGGAGGGAATTGGTGTTTTCGTCCCCACTTTATAGACAAAGAGGTAAGACCACTCAGCTGGTAAGGAGGGTGCTTGCTAGCAGCCAGTCCCTACACTCTTAATCTGATGTTGAACTTCCCCTCACTAAATCTCCCTGGCTCAAGTCAGCACCACAGGGGCCAACACCCATAACCAAGAGCATCACCTCCTTTCCATGAAGCCCCGTACTCCTCTAGATTGGCTGAAGAGCAGCTGGGCACCCTCAGCCCGAAGCATTCATTCACTCCCTGTACTAGGCCCATGCTGGGCCCTGGGGAAACATGAACTTCCATTCAATAGAGGGTATGAGAAGTTAGCGGGGGTTCACACAGGCCAGGGTTCAAGAAGGGAAGCACTCTGGGAGAAAGTGATGCTGCAGCCAAGACCCAAAGACTAGCAATTTGGCTGGTAGCATTTATAGGTGGGGAGAAAGGGAAGGTAGTGGCCACTGGTTATTTGTTGTGATTGCTGTGAGTTCTCTGTATCAATAGATGTTGGTTTACCCATCACTTTCCTGCTTATGACCTTTGGGCTGTGCCCAGGTTAGAGACTGGAAAAAGCTACAGTGATCTCATTCTTGCTAGAGTCTCCCTGTGCTCTATGAGAGGGCACATGCCTAGGAATGGATCTGCTAGGTCTGCAGCTAGTTGATGTTCCTGCTTTAAAAAGTCATGCCACATATTCTGGTTTCTCTTCAGATTGTATAAATCTTTCGCCTTTTAAAAAGTCAGGCCAAACCGTTTTCCAAAGTGTTGGTGCAAATTTACACTCTCGGAACCAGGAAGAAGAGATTCTATTTTTTTTTATTTTACATGAAAATTTTCCCCCAATCCCTTCTGCACCACCATCCCCCAGTTCCCAACCTGCTTGGCCCAGGCCATACCTAGCTGCAAGTCAGAGGCAGGCAGAAGCTCAAGCTGAGGCTGCCTGAGAAGGCTCAAGCACTTTGGTCCATAGAGATAGTTAACAAGTGACCCTAGTCTCTGAACCAGAAGGAGCCCAGCCACATCTGATCATGACTATACACAGGAGCCTGGAACCAGGAGCAGGCCCTACTGTTAGGAATGATGGGCTGGTCATGTCAGCCCCCAAAGGTAAATCTGGTATGGCAGGGGTGGGGACAGGGTGAGGACAGGAAGAGCACAGTCTCTGGGCATCACTTTCACCCTCACCTGCTTGTTTGCCCTTGCTCCTAGGACTGGTCCTGGAGGAGGAACTATCCCCTAAAAATGCTCTGCCTGGCCAGTCCTTGGCATGTGTCTGGCCACTGCTCAGACTCACTGTTCTCACTACCACAGGAAGGTGTCCAGCTTGGCTTGAGAAGGAGAGTGTACTGTCTTCACTCCTACTCTCTGCCTCGTCTTGGCCTTGGGCTTAATGGGCAGTGGGCGGATCGTGGCTGTGTCAGTCTGGAGGAGATGTCAAGGAAGAGGCTTGGAGAAGGGACTGGAATGCAGGGCAGGAAAGGCTTACAACTGGGCCAAGTTGGGGTGGGCAGCCCTGCTACATTGAGCAAGGCCTGGCTCTGCACACCTGAGGCTGCTGGCACTGGCAGGCTGAGGTCTAAGGGTGCAGCTGAGGCATGGTATGGGCTCCACAGCTCAGCTCAGCCCACTACCACAGAAGAAGGATACAGGCTGGATGAATTTTGTCCGACCTCCAAGCCCATCGAAGCCTGTCCTTACCTAGGGCAGAAGGAAGAGATGAGTGTGCCAGGCTGATGGACTAGGGGAATGGCTACCCAGCTCCACCCCTGAAAAGGGTGGCACTTGCCATTGTGGGAAGCTATACTCACCACATCTTTGCTGCGACAGGGCTCTGCTCTGGTCCTCTTGCGCTGTTTCTGGCCCAGTATGGCATTCTGGATGAAAATGGGGAAGGCACCAACCAGTTCCTCATCTGGCTCTCCTGCACAGCGCTGGCCACCCAGTGAGAGCTGGGACTCCTACAGGGGAGATCCCAGAGCCAGACTTGGTGAGCCAGATAACAGCAAAGGAGGGAGGGTAATGGTGGTGGGACAAGATCAGAATCTCTGGTGCCTCACTAGGAGGCAGGAAAGATAATGAATGGAGTCCCAAGGGTGGCCCTGAGGTATCTCAGTTCTGGGCCAAGAGTGAGAAGGCTCTGGCAAAACCCTGACCTCCCAGAAGTCCATCTTCAAGCCCAGTCCTGGCAAGGTTGGATAGTGACTACTTGAGCTTCTTCTGAGACGTCTTTACCTGTTTGGAACATTTGAGTATCTTCTTGGGGATGTTCTGAACAGGAGAGCTACAAGAATGAAACATGAGGACAAGGAGTAGGTAAGCAAGATGTGAGGAGTAGGTGAGCCATGCTCAGCACACATCGCCTGGGGAGTCCACGTGGCATGGCTGCTGATATGGCTATCTTCTAGGCAGGCACTTCAGTGATCCCCACCCCAAGTGCAGTTCTGTGAACAGCTAGACAGCCACAGACAGCAGGGTGGTGGAGACAGGGAAGATTGGACCATGTCCAAATCTTGTGGTTTCCACTCAGGGCCAAATTCCAATGCTATTCAAGTCCTTGGGCACCTCACCATGTCCCAGACTCTACGTGGAGCTGGGGAGCCCAACTGATTCACCACTCACAGCAAGAAAACCAGTCATGCCCTGATGGAAGCAGAAGGCATCTACTGAGCTGAGGCCTAGTCCTATCTGCCTAGAGAGGGGGCACTACTTCCACAAGACCCTCGGTAAATTAGCCTCTCAGTAAGGTAATCCACAAAGTACTCTCAGAACACAGGGCCAGGAGGCCATCTTCCTAGAGAATCGTGCAGGTAGGGTCTGGGGCAGAATAGAGCATGGCCCTACGCCTCTGGCCTCCCATTCCCAGCCCCAGAGCTGGACATTGTGTTTCCATCCAATTCCTGGGGACCCTAGCAGCTGGATATTCTCTCCTGGTATTTTTCCGGGTGGGTGGGAGGATGGTGATCTAGGGCTGACTCTGTGGCTCCCCAAGCCACGAGGACAAGAATGGGATCAGGGCCTGCTGACTCTGAACTCCTCTGCTCCTACACCACAGCCTGTGGAGAGGCCATATGATGACCATGGGAAGATTCTCCATTTGCTGTGAGTCTGGCACTGGGGAGGTTGAGCTGAGTTAGGGGCATCTTGGGCTCCCTCGCTCTCCCAGTAGGCCTTCAAGATGTTGGAAGTGTCTCTAAAAGGCCTAGCATCCTGAAAACCCCAGGTGCCCACCTTCAACCTATACAGGTGAAGAAGAGGCAAGATGAGGAAGCCAGAGTCTGGAACAAGCACTGATAGGCTCCCTGACTACAGCCCACAGGCCCTAGGTTTGTTTCTCATTGCTACTAGGCCTGGCCATGTACTGCATGGGTTGGGAAGTTTGGGAGGGTGGATAGCCCAGCTGGCTTGTTCTCTTGTCCTCGTCTACCTTCACTGTCTAACATCTCAATTTCTTTCTCTCTTATCCAAAGTCTTTAATTAGGAGAAAACCTGCTCAGCCCGACTTCCCTTACCTGAGTAGCATATACCTACATGTACAAATGAGTGTAGTCCTTGTCTCCACAGTGAATCAACTTGGCAGGCCTGGCCAAGGAGACAGTTTCCCTTTTCCCAGATCTACTGTACCTCTAGTGCAAGTCCCACCTGCCCCACTATAACTCCGGATAGCTCCTCATGCCTGCCCCTGTGGGCTACCCCCTTGGCTGGTAGAGCCCTGGGCTCCATAGTTCAAGATGGTCCTACCACAAGCATGGGCCTCAGGGGCACAGAATGGAAGAGGAAGTTCAGAGTCCCTGGTGCAGGACTCCGGTAGGCAGGCAGTCAAGTTTTGAGAACAGCATCCTCAACATCTCTCTAACTCACATTCTAACACCTTTGCTTTGAAGGGTAATGGTGAGGATTAATGAGATAAGAGTAGGGTTTCGCACAGACTGAGTGCTCTGGAGAGGGAAGAAGAGGTAGCTGGAACCAAAGCCACAGCCAAGCCTAGGCAGCCCTCACTGCCCCATCAGCCACTCAGAGCTTTTAGTGCAGGGCCTACAGAGCTGTCTTAGCCATCCCCCTACCAGGCCATGGACAGTGCTATGGACTACTACTCACTGTGACTTCTCCAGGTAGAGCTTCTTGGAGTGGCCATGCTGGGAGCTGGAGGGCCGGGCAGGGGGGGTATCCACATCAAAGGTAGCATTGAGATCAATCTCGTCACTGAAGGATGGTGGGTGGAGCTTCGGGTTCAGCATCTCCACAGGGGCTGGACTGAAGGCAGAGATGGCCTGGTTACTTGGGACCACAGCTGCTGGCCAGAAGGTTGATAGCCCCTCAAGCATCAGAGATAGCTCAGCTCCCATGGTCTGTAGCCCACTCTTGACTGAGGGCCACTCACTAAGAAAGCCCTAATCTCTACAGAATAAATCATTTGGCTCAGTCCTTTACACAGTCATGGGACCAGTGAAAGGCTGGAAGACAAGGAAGGAAGCAAGCGAAAACCCAGACAAAAACCAAATGTATAAACAAAAGACTGCTGCCTTTGACCATGTAGCCTCATTTCTCAGAATGCAGTGCAAGGAGCCAGTCAGAGATGTCACTATAGGCTGATGTAGAGGGAAGTCTTCCGTCCTTCCCCCTGTGATGTTGCTACTTATCACAGCAAATGGTACCATATTAGAAACCATCAAAATAACTCCGGTAGGGGGCTAAAACTTCCATAAATTGAATATGATATAGGTATTAAAGTAGTGTTTCTGGAGAGCAAATATAGTTCTAGACCAGCCTGGGCAAAATAGCAAAACCTGTATCCACGAAAAAATGAAAAATAAAAAGAGGAGACAGATCAGAAGGGAGCTATCTGCACTGAAGTGGGTGGGTAAGCAACCCAGAAAGCCTGGACTATTTCTGCCTTTCCCTGGCCAGGCCCCTGGAAGCTCTACTTTCTTACTCACTTGCAAGTAGAAATGAAGGCTGCACAAACACACCTCAAACCAACTCCATGTTGATTGCTTTTCTTCCCCCTCTGGGAACCACAGCATAAAGCAGCAGCCAAGGATTACTTACGCCAACTTTTTTGCAGTATCCATTTGCCAACCCTAGCAAGTCCAGACTCAGGTTAAGAAAGGTTAGGAACTCAAGAGGCAGGCAGGGTCTAGCTGAGTACACCCATTTTACCCTCCAGGTGGCTCAAGTAAGGCCTTCTTACTACTATCCCCTCAGGCCTTGTCCAGTGCTGCCCAAGACACATGCTCAGCCTTGGCTCAAGCCAAGCCAGTCTTCTTCACTCGCATCTCTTGGTCATCCACAACACTAAACTCAAGACTCAAGAGGTTCTCACAGTGCCTCCTTCAGCCCTCCCCGCCACATCTGATTCATATGGACACATTTCTTGTTCTTTCCAACTGTTCCCAGTATCATCTTCTTCCTATGTGAGCTTGAAGCCTAGTTCCCTTCTTGCCAGGGATCCACTTTCTTTCCTTCCCACCTTCTGTCTATCCTACAAGGAAGAACCCAGGGCCCAGTGGCCTCTCTTTTCCTGATTGAGAGCCTGGATAACAGCCCTCCTGAGTGATACTATCACCCTTGGGACACCTACCTATGGCCAATTTACAAGGCTTCATGCTAGAGGTCTCAGGAAGTAGGGCAAGACACTCAAAGTTCCCTTTATTAAAACAGAGGAAAGGCACACTCATTACCTGTGTGGCAGGGGCTCAGTTAATATCTTCTCTTTTTATTTTTTCATATATGTGGGTTTCACTATTTTGCGCAGGCTGGTCTAGAACTCATGGCCTCAAGTGATCCTCCTACCTCAGTCTTCTGAAGTGCTGATTACAGCTGTGAACCACCACTTCCAGCCAGCAGCTCCTCTATGAACTCATGGATCCCTGGTAGCCTTATCCTAAGCAATGGCCTCCCGAACTCCATCCAACCCAGAGGGCAGGGTCCCTTAAGGCCCAAGTGAGAGGACTTCCTAACATCCCCTCTATAGTTGGGGGTGGTGGCTAAGTCCTCCCTAAAATGACAGGTGTGAAAGGTGATGCTACTGCAACAAAATGGAAAGGGTAACCACCTCAGAGATTTCCACAAAATTCTGGGAGAAAGAGCACGACTAAGGGACAGGAGACTGAAACAGCAGCCAGAACCCACAAGGAGGGAGTTGCAAATGCAAGGAAGGACCTTATAGAAGCATTAAGCAGCCCTGAAAACTAAGGCACAGACAGCAGCCTTCAGTGATATCCTAGGAAAACGTTTTATACTCCCTGCCTTGAGGCAGCTAGGGTTCTAAAGGTACTCAGCTCAATCATGTCTCCCAATCAGGCTGCTACCCTGAGCTAAGAAATGGAAGAGATTCTCCCAAAGACAATAAGCAAACCATGTACAGTGACCTAGGGCAGCCAATATTGGACCTGACAGTAAAGCCTTCTGCATTCTGGGTTCAGGTAAGAACTTCCAGCATGATGCCAGCTCACTGCACACTTCCTGCAAACCCAGCCCACATACGTTGCATTCCCAAGCAGCAAAGGACCACCGGACATGGGAAGGGAGCCCAAGAGAAAGGCCCTGATGTACAAATATTGACTCTGAGACAAGCAGAAATGTGAGACCTTAAAACAAGAATGGTATGTTTTACAAAATGTGTACTCACAGAGCAAGAAAGAACACTTGCAAATTTAAAATATAATTACTGGCCGGGCGCGGTGGCTCATGCCTGTAATCCTAGCACTCTGGGAGGCCGAGGCAGGCGGATCGTGCAAGGTCAGGAGTTCAAAACCAGCCTGAGCAAGAGTGAGACCTTGTCTCTACTAAAAATAGAAAGAAATTACTTGGAAAAGTAAAAATATATAGAAAAAATTAGCCGGGCATGGTGGCGCATGCCTGTAGTCCCAGCTACTCGGGAGGCTGAAGCAGAAGGATTGCTTGAGCCCAGGAGTCTGAGGTCGCTGTGAGCTAGGCTGATGCCACGGCACTCTAGCCCGGGGAGCAGAGTGAGACTCTGTCTCAAAAAAAAAATTAAAAAATTAAAAAAATAAGGCCAGGCGCGGTGGCTCACGCCTGTAATCCTAGCACTCTGGGAGGCCGAGGCGGGCGGATCGCTCAAGGTCAGGAGTTTGAAACCAGCCTGAGCAAGAGCGAGACCCCATGTCTACTATAAATAGAAAGAAATTAATTGGACAACTAAAAATATATAGAAAAAATTAGCTGGGCATGGTGGCGCATGCCTATAGTCCCAGCTACTTGGGAGGCTGAGGCAGGAGGATCTCTTGAGCCCAGGAGTTTGAGGTTGCCGTGAGCTAGGCTGACGCCACGGCACTCACTCTAGCCCGGGCAGCAGAGTGAGACTCTGTCTCAAAAAAAAAAAAAAAAAAAATTAAAAAAATAAAATATAATTACTGATTCAGTTTTAAAAAGGAAAGAAATTCTGACACATGCTACAACACAGATGAACCTTGAAAACATTATGCTAAGTGAAATAAGCCAGTTACAAAAGGACCAATACCATATGGTTCCACTTACATGAGACTCCTAGAATAGTCAAGGTTATAGAGACATAAAGTAGATGGTAGTTGCAGGGATTGGGGAGAGAGGAGAATGGGGAGCTATTGTTTAATGGGTAGAGTTTTGGTTTTAGAAGATAAAAAGTCCTACAGATGGATAGTGGTGATGGTTGTACAGCAATGTGAATGTACTTAATGCCAGAATTGTACTTGAAAATGGTTACAATGGTGAATTTTATGTTATGTATATTTTACCACAATAAAAAATACTGCTGAAGGTTGGGAGCAGTGGCTTATGCCTGTAATCCTAGCACTCTGGGAGGCCAAGGCAGGAGGATCACTTGAGGTCAGATGTTCGAGACCAGCGTGAGCAAGAGCAAGAGCCCATCTTTACTCAAAATAGAAAAATTAGGCATGTGCCTGTAGTCCCAGCTACTCAAGAGGCTGAGGCAGGAAGATCGCCTGAATCCAGGAGTTTGAGGTTGCAGTGAGCTATGATGATGCCACTGAACTCTACCTGGGGCAACAGAGTGAAATCTGTCTCATTTTTAAAAAAAAGAAAGAAAAGAAATACTGCTGCAGTAAAAAATTAAGAGATTTCTTCATTAATTTTATTTTTTCTGAGACAGGGTCTTGCTCTGTCAGCCGAGCTAGAGTGCAATGGTGTGATCATAGCTCACTGCAACCTCAAACTCCTAGCTCAAGCAATCCTCCTGCCTCAGCTTCCTGAGTAGCTGGGAACACAGGCACGCACTACCACGCCCAGCTAATTTTTTCTATTTTTAGTAGAGACTGGGTCTTGCTCTTGTTCAGACTGGTTAAATTTTTTTTTTTATTTTTTTTTTTTGAGACCGAGTCTCACTGTGTTGCCCGGGCTAGAGTGCCATGGCGTCAGCCTAGCTCACAGCAACCTCAAACTCCTGGGCTGAAGCGATCCTCCTGCCTCAGCCTCCCGAGTAGCTGGGACTACAGGCATGCGGCATGCATGCCCGGCTAAATTTTTCTATATATATTTAGTTGGCCAATTAATTTCTTTCTATTATTAGTAGAGACGGGGTCTTGCTCTTGCTCAGGCTGGTTTCAAATTCCTGACCTTGAGCAATCCGCCCGCCGCGGCCTCCCAGAGTGCTAGGATTACAGGTGTGAGCCACCGCGCCCATCCCAGACTGGTTAAATTTCTTAATTTAAAAATTTCTGGCCAGGCATGGTGGCTCACACCTGTAATCCTAGCACTCTGGGAGGCTGAGGCAGGAGGACTGCTTGAGGCCAGGAGTCTGAGACCAGCCTGAGCAACATAACAAGATGCCAACTTTACAAAAAAATTAAAAATTAGCTGGGCATGGTGGCATGAGCCTGTAGTCCTAGCTACTCAGGAGGCTGAGGTGGGAGGATTGTTTGAGCCTAGGAGTTTAGGCTGCAGTGAGATATGATTGGGCCAAAGCACTCTAGCCTGGGCAACAGAGTGAGATCCTGTCTCTCAAGAAAGAAAAAGATTAAAAAAGAAAAGACTGGGTCATTGACAGGAGTTGTGTGTTTTCTGTCTGGGTCCTTGCCAGGGTCCCTTGCAGGCAGGGGTTAGCCTTGAGGATGCTCTCATCTAGTCTGTTTCTGTGAAACATGCAGGAGCAGAAATGGATGCCCACTCCTACAGGTACACCAATCTCTCTTCCTCTTGGCTCCCTCTGCTGGCAGCTTTAAAGTAAACATTCCTGGGACCAAGGGAATTATTAGTATTTTAGAGTGGTTTTATATTTGTTTCAGAATTTGGGGCAGGCCAGGCGCGGTGGCTCATGCCTGTAATCCTAGCACTCTGGGAGGCCGAGGAAAGAGGATCGCTCAAGGTCTGGAGTTCGAGACCAGTCTGAGCAAGAGCGAGACTCCATCTCTACCATAAATAGAAAGAAATTAATTAGCCAACTAAAAAAATATATATTGAAAAAAAAATTAGTTGGGCATGGTGGCACGTGCCTGTAGTCCCGGCTGCTTGGGAGGCTGAGGCAGAAGGATCGCTTGAACTCAGGAGTTTGAGGTTGCTGTGAGCTAGGCTGACACCACAGCACTCTAGCCCAGACAACAGAGTGAGATTTTGTCTCAAAAAAAAAAAAGAATCTGGGGCAGACAGACCAATGTGGTGAGCCACTCCATAAAGAGGATGCCCCAAGACAGGTAGTGTTCCTGCCTCATTCTCAGATCACCCCTAGGTCCTTTCTTGCCTTCTCTGGTCTCTCTTTGTCTGAGCCCAGAATTTGCCTCAAAGCTGCTTTCCAACTAAACTTTGGCTGGTTCCCACAACAGGAGGTCCACAGACTTCAGGTCCACAAAGGCCACCGACTCCACCAAAGCCAGGAGGAGTAAAGACCCTTAGGAGGGAGCTCTCCCAGCTTGTGACCCCTGCACCACGCCAGAGTGTCAACAAACCTCTCTAAAACCAGGCGGTTGACAGTCTCATTGGTCACCGGTGGCAGGATCAAGGTTTCCTGCAACATTTTTAGCTTCTTTTTCAGGCTCTTGGGGAAAGAAAGAGAAGAGTGTAAGAGAAAGGCTGAGGCATCAAGTCCAGAGATAATGTAGAGGACATGAGCAGCATGCATGAAAGGCAGTTCCATTGAAAACAGAACAAGGCCTGAAACCCCAGCATCAGGCTCAGGAGGCCAAGCCCACCAAGCTTTAGAACCCCTCTCTGGTAGAGCTCCTCCTCTGGTGACTAAGGACCTCAAGGATGCAGGTACAGACAGACTGTGAGGAAGACAGATGGTGTTGTCTGCTACCGAAGAGGCCCAGTCTCTAGACCAGACCAGGGCTAAAGGGCATACCGTGACACAGGAGGATGCAAGGAGCCCAGAACCACCAGCACTGACTGGTGCACAGGCTCCTACACAGAGACAGCCCAGCCCTGCTCAGAGAACATACAAACCCTTCATTCCCAATCAGGCCAAGGATGTCCCTCACCGTGATTTCCTTGTCAGCACTCTGTAAGTCCTTCAGGGCCGACCTCAGCTCTAACTTGGCCTGATCCAATTCAGAGTAGATTGTCTGCAACTGCAAGAAAGTGTAGGGAGTAAAGGAAAAGCCAAGTGGAGACCACATGCCCTGTCCCCACCTGGCTACCCAGTGCATGGTCCAGGTAGCCTAGGGTCCAGAAGAGACTGAGGGTGTAGGAAGAGATCTCAACTCTCTGAGGATAGGCTTCAGTCTGGCAAAGCTCATCTGGAGCTACCCAGGAACAAATGCTGCTTCCTACACCCTGCAGCTCACAGATGCACCACGCAGAAGTAAAAGCAGCTGTACTGACCAAATCAAGTTCAAGGAGCTCTCCTACTCTGGGCCTAGTATAAAAACAGGCCTTTGAACTGTCACATTTGGAGCCTGTGCTCTTTATCCTGCCCAGGAGCCAGGAAGAGCAGAGGGGATTATGAGTATGCATGTGTTGGAGGGAATACTTCCATGATCTGCTACCTCAAGTGAACAAGCCACATAGACAATGCCTGGTAAGGACCAGTGACCAGTCTCTGTAAGTCATACAACAGCCCCATGGAGTCAGTTGTGCCGTCAGGTCCCATGGCCTTGCTCAGGAGACCTGAGTGAGCATGGGGAAAGGTGAGCCACCTCTCCTTCACCCTCTGCTCCCCACTAAGTTACCTTATTTCTGGAGGAAAACAAGTCCTTCTTCAGCTTGTCAGCCAGCTCCCCTGAGGCCTTCCGTGCCTCTTTCAGATTCTCATACTCTCTGCAAAGTGGCCATTAAAAGAGATGCCAGAACAGAACACCCTGTAGGTCAGACTACGCCACAGCACCAACCTAACACAAAGCCCCACCCAAACCCTCAGCTCATTCTCATTCCTACTTTGATATCTGAGCCCAACAGGGGCCAGGTGGTGCTGTGGAGGGGACTGCACAGAATGCATGCAGGTGACTCTGTTCCCTGCCTGTCCCATAGGCACTAATGACTTAACAGGGTGTGCAGGAAGCTCCAGTCTCACTAGGGGGCCCCCTACACCATCTGGTCCTACATGAGGCATCTTGGACCCTCTGTGCCTGTCAGCCAAGAAGCCCCTCTTCCTGCCAACCTCACCCCCACCATAGAGAAGAATGCAAGCAAAGTTTGATTCAAGCCAGGCAGGGTCAGTAATAGTGCTGACACCATGATGGGGCTTATAGCTCAGAGGGCTGTATTAACTCTTCTTAGAAACAACGCTTAAAATTCACACTCAATTCTCTTAACAACCCTATGAGGCAGGTCTATTTCTATCTCCACTCAGTGAACTGAGGGTTAGAGAGGCCAAGAAACTGGCCCCAGGCCATACAGCTGATGAGAGGTAGAGTCACGGTTCAAACTTCAGCAGCATGGCTCCAGAGCTTGCCCCTTAACTCCATCTGCTTTACAAGAGATGGGCAGCAGTGGCATGGCTAGGGTCCCAGGACCTAGCTCCTGGGCTTGTTGAGAGGGGCCAGAGTACATACTTCTTGAGGGACACGCAGTACACAGCCAGCTGCTCCACCGCTGACTGTCCCACACCCATGTTTCGGATCATCTCCTCCACCTCAGGCCGCTGGCTCTGGAGTAGGAGCTCAATGCTGAAAAACACACCGGCCCACAGCATTTGAAATCTGGAGGCTGATGGGTAGGCACCCAGTACAGTTCTGCCTTCCTTTGCTGCTGTTGCTATGGTAATAGCCTCGGCTGCTAGGATGTTTTAACAGGTGGGTGTGCCCAAGGAAAAGCCCCGTAGCAAAGCTAAGCACAGCTCCAGGGATGCTGTGAGAAAGAAGAGGTGCTGACAGAGGGCCTAAAGGTCAGGGATTTTCTGGAGAGAGAATCCTGGAAGCAAAGACCTGCCAGGTCATCTGGCCACACGCAACAGACAGGGAAGAATATAGCAAGACCCCCCATAGAAAGTGGGAGTCCATAGAAGCTAAGCAAGGAGACTTGTGCCCATCCATACCTGGTGGCCTGAGCCCTCCATGGCCTACAGAGATTTGAACCACATAGGTGACCCAACCCCACTCCCTGCCGCAGTCCTAAGAGTTCTACCGCCTGGGGGCCCTGGGTACAAAGACACAGTGCAGGACTCAGCTCCAAACTCACTGCTCCATGGTCTTCATCTTGCTCCTGAGTCGGCGAGCCTCCTCCTGGGCTTGTTTGGTCTCATCCTGCTGCTGCTCCAAGTACTTCATCTGCTTCTGAAGAACGAATACACACATACTGGGAGCCATAGCTAAAATCACTGGGAAAACTTCACTCTAGAACTGTGTGTACTTTATCTTTTGAAAATGCTGATAACCATATGTTCCCAAACCCCAGGAAGTACGGTTCCTGGGCCCCACTCTGGCTTGTACTTTTTCTGCTAAGAGGCTCTAGGCCAGCTGCTTCCTCACCTCCTTGCCTGCTTCCTCCTGAGATATGTCTTACCATAGGCACAGCCCACTGCCAGCATCCATAGGCTTGTTGTGAGCTGCCAAAGTCCAGTGATCTGGGCCTCATGGTACGTGTTGTGCAGGTAACTAAAGAAGTGCAGAGCACAAACCCAGGCTTCACCATCCACCATCCAGACACACGAACAGTTACCAAGATGCAAGAACTGAGCCAGGGGCAGCTGGCCAGGCTGATCTTGGCAAAAGACCACTCCATCTCTGACCTGAGGATGCCATCAGAGACTCCTGTTCTGTAGCCAGGTGCTAGTTTGCTCCCTACAACTAGTTAGGCCATGTGATGTGGCCCAGCCCCCAAGCAAGAACAGAGACAATGAATATCCTGGGGCCTTGTCTGTTCATATGGATGGCTCCCTTTCCCTTTCAAACGGCATCCAGCAAGGACTGCTCCTGCCTACAAGGCCAGAATATCAATCATGGGTTCAGATCAATCGCCTCATGCCCCTTAGAGAGCAAGAGGCTCACCAACCCAGGCTGATACAAAATTCATCTGGGTCTAGGGCTGTTTGCTCTGTAGGCTTTGATCTGCCCGGTCAGCTCAGCACAGCCGACTTCAAAGGCCCTTGCTCTTCCCTAGGATGCTGTTTGATCTGGCTCCAGAGAGCAGCCCAGCCAAGGACTGGAGTGCTAATGGAAGGTTCTTCAAGCTGGCCTCATCAGTGGAGTGTGAACCACTTTTGGAAACATGACCCAGCCTCACTGAGGTCTTAGTTGAGCATCCCCTCTGTGAAGTGCTGGAAAGGCCTTGTCTCTCCAAACTACCAAGTACAAAATCCACAAGCACAGTCAACATGGCTGTTTTCTTACGGGTTGGATGGGTATAGTATGGAAGGACTTGAGGAAGAAGTAATCTGCCTCCATTTCACAACTGCACAAATCAAGGTACTGACTGAGGCAGAACCAGAAGATAAGCCTAAAATGGTGAGCCCAGGACTAGAGCTATATCTCCCCCCCAACTCTATACCCACAAGATCAGAGGACCCACTTTGAGTGTGGAGCACAGCATCTCAGCCTTGCCTAAGGCCTGCTGCAGAGATTCCACAGTGGCATTGCGTTCTTCCAGTGTGTCCCGCAGAGTGTCAATGATGGCCTGGCTGTCCCGTTTCTCCTTCTCTGGAACAGGGGTGAAGGGTGGGGGAGAGAGAAGTCCATCCATCTATCAGCATGAGAACCTGGGCCCTTGGGTACTAGCACCTCATCCCTGAGCCAGGTAAGAAACAAGACTTAGGGCCGGGCACGGTGGCTCACGCCTGTAATCCTAGCACTTTGGGAGGCCGAGGCGGGTGGATTGCTCAAGGTCAGGAGTTCAAAACCAGCCTGAGCAACAGCAAGACCCTTTCTCTACTAAAAATAGGAAGAAATTAATTGGACAACTAAAAATATATAGAAAAAATTAGCCAGGCATGGTGGCACATGCCTGTAGTCCCAGCTACTTGGGAGGCTGAGGCAGAAGGATTGCTTGAGCCCAGGAGTTTGAGGTTGCTATGAGCTAGGCTGACGCTATGGCACTCTAGCCTGAGCAACAGAGTAAGACTCTGTCTAAAAAAAAAAAAAAAAAAGAAAGAAAGAAAGAAAAAAGAAACAAGGCTTAGGCCAGAAAGTTGGATGGCCCAATTCTCTCTCTGGCATGCACCAAACCAGGGAAGCTAAGCCAGAGCCTTCATTCAGACACAAACCCTATTTTTGCTGCTCGAACTACTTGGGAAAAGATTTTACTGTTTCCCCCTCCCATGGGTCTGGTTAGTTCATCATCCCAGAACTCAAGTAGGTTCTAGCCAAACTCAGCAGCTGAGCCCTCTCCTGAAGATACTCTGTCCCATTAGGTGGCCCAGCCTGGGTTCTGGGCAAGAAGCTGCAGACAGAGAGAAGAGGCTCACTGGTCTAGGTGGACAGCTTCAGTCACCTCCCTTTCCTCTCTTTTTCTGCCCGTCACAAGAGCTAGCAGGACTCTTGGACATAAAAAGCAGGGAGAGCTCCTGGCTCTGCCAAAAGTTTAGAGGCCTTCCTCCTAGGGCTCTTCCCTCTAGCATCTAAGTCAGGGGCTTCGCGGGGCCCCTTGTCTCTTGCTAACTTACCTTTCTGGGAAAGCTGGGCTCTGATATTGTCCAGTTCATTCTGTAAGGCAATACCCACAATAAGCAGAAGGAAAGTATCATAGTTGATCTCCACATGGCCTCCCATAATGCTGTGGGGAGCCCCAGGATTGGATAATGAGGCCTGTAGGCCCAGGGAGGCATGGATCCTGCTGTCCCTCAAAGCCAAGCTAAGCCAACAATGAAGAGATAAGCATTACTTTATAAGCATTTATTTTATGTGGCTTTTTGACAAGTAGGTAAAATGGAGGAAAAAACAAATAATCTCAGGAGCAAGGCCCCAGGACAGGGAAAGGGACAGAATAGTGGCAAGGGAAGTAAAGTGGAGAGCATGTGATCAGTTTCAACAGCAGAGGCTTCCATCACTTCCTTGGCCTCATTCTCTGTGCTGGCCTCATTCTCTCTGGGCATCAGCTGCACTTACCAGGAACAAAGAATAGGAATGGCCAAGGACCTTGGGCCACCATTCCTTCTCTCCACCCTGAATCCTGCCTGCTTCACAGTCTACCTCCTTTCCAAGCTCTAAGCTGGCTCTGTATCTGTACCAGAAACCTTCTAGCCCCAGAATCCAATAGAGGTAGGTAAACCAGGACAGCTTTGTAGCCCTGGATGAAACCTCACATGTGCTAGGCTCTTAACCAGACTGTTGTGAGGGTCAAGAGAGCCTCTCAAAGCCCTTGCATATGTTCCAGAGCCACTGAGAGTCAGTCAGTGGTGATGCAGTCAGTCACAGAATCATTGAGAGGCTGGGGCCGAGCTGAACCCAGATCCCATTCAAGAGCCTAGAGAACTCAACATCCCTATGGGAAAAAGAGGTTTCTACTCTATAACCAAGAAAACCAGGGTTTTGCAGAACTAAAACACTTGACCAAGGGTCCACGGTGGTATCTGGATGGAATCCAGACAAACTTTACTCTACATCTCCCTTCTAAGGTGAACGCAAGACTCAGAATTTCACAGGTGACCAATATAAGGCCCAGGCCTAGCAGCTGGCCCCTGCTGTCAACTCTAACCAGGACTCTGGAGGCAGGAGTTTCTGGTGGCATGGCTGGTTAGTGTAAACTAAATAGCTGGGAATGGAAGCGGTGGGTAAGGAAGGGCATGCAACGGCTGCCTGAGAACAGACACCAGCCAGAGCTGCTGCATCACTACCCATAGTCCCCTGGTTCCTTTCACACCCCAGCAGGGGCTTCCAAGCCCTTGCTCCCAACTACTCAAGATGTTGCCTCCCTGTCTCACATATCTGGCTTTGAAAGACAGAAAAAAGGAAATCAACAAAGGAAGCTGCCTTTGTTGCTTTCATCATAGGGAGGACACCTCTTAAAACTGGGAGCAGTTACCATGACAATGAATATGCCAGCTCTAAGCACAAAAGCTCCCTGTTCTTGAAGCACTGAGGTTCCAAGGACATCATGACACCCGAGGGCCAGGGCCAAATGAACTCTGATCTGACAGATGCCCAGCAAATTAACTCTCAGAGTCCAGGGATCATTTGTGAACCCCAATCCAACTTCCTCAAGAGCTTTCTGCCAATCCAGCCTCCTCATGCACAAAGAAAGCTAGATTAGATTTGGAGGGGAAGCAGAAGTATAGGAGGGAACTTACCCACTCTCCCCTGCAATGTGGGTTTCCACCTGGGCTGCAAATCTTTATTCCAGAGGCTCTGCCCTCTATTCCTGGTCTGGGGAAGGCCCAGGCATCTGACTTTATACCAAGCTCCTCAGGCAATTTTGAGGCATAGCCAGGTTAGGGAACAGTGTGTCCACAAATCTTCCTGGCTGGGGAGTGAAAGAATTTTCTCATCTGTCACTAACTGTCCCAGCAGCAAAGTGGAGTAGGCAGGATGGCTGTAGGTCCTTCAAAAGGTGAGGGGACCTCTGGAGAGGCACTCTGCACTTTGGTCAGAATTGCCCTGAAATCCCAAGGGGAGGGCTCACAGTCAAGAAGCCCCCTTTTTCCCTTACAGTGTATTTCTCTGATGACTGTGTCTCATCACTTGTCCTCTGCTCTCCTTGCCCCTGCCTTGAAATCAAGGCAAGTCTCCCCTTCAAACCCCCATCTCCACATTCTAAGCACACTGCTTGTGTAGGAGTAGAAAGTAAACCCCCAGAGGACTTGGGTTTAAGTGGAATCAGATAAATTCTGGGTACCTTTAAGAATTCTGCATCCAAGACATTCTCCTCCTCCTGGGCAAGGTCAAAGAACAGCTTATTGATGATGGTTCTTTTGCCAACCTGGGTGAGAGAACAAGATAAAGTATTACTGTGGAGCTGGGTCACAGGCAAGGGGGACAGAGTTGTACATGGGTCTGACTGCTTGCATGACATGCCAGGCTTGTTTTCAGGCCTAACCTTTCAAAGCACATCCTTTGGAGTCAGAAGACCTCTTCACCCCTGCAGGTACCCTAAGCTGGGGATTCTGGTTTGGTGGTTGCTAAAGTTGAGTTACTGCAGACCCTTGTGGTAAGTGTTCAAAAGACACCCAACTCTAAGTGCTGGGGCACTGAGGAAAAGGCAGTGAGAGAGGCCAAATCCACCCAAGTGAAAACTGGCCTAGGCAACAAGTCCATCTTCCAGTTCTCCATGGGTATAAGTAGGCCTCCCAAGTAACTCAAGGGGACAAGTGAGGCCCAATTGGCCTCAAAACAGGAGGGTCCAAAAAGGTCAGAGGTATTTCTCAACTTCAGAGATCTTTCCACATTCCTACTCACTGGTAAAGAAAAGATGTCTTCAGCTGAGGTGGTCTCAGCCCAGCACCCTCACCTGGATTCGGCACTGTGGGCAGGTCCGACTTGGTGCTGTCTCAAACCACTGAATTAGGCTGGAATGAAAAGCAGGACAACAGACTGATGAGCCTTAGCTTGGTTGGGGACATAGGCCAGGCAGTCACTCTGACCACAACAGGGTCTGTCTTGCTCTTTTTCGATCCAATGCCTTCCTGCACAGGAGGGCAGAACCACAGGCAGTTACAGTACTTCCTACAAGGCCTGACTGGTACTCAGCACTCAGACCAGCTGGCCCTTTTTTGGCCCTGTTGGCTTAGCCAGAAGCTGTTCTTCTGACAACCTTTTGGGCTTTGACAGAGGGGAGGAGGGTGACAGTCAAAGCCCAGGGTTCTTCAGAGATGGGGACTCTGATAATATTCCCACTTACGCTGGGACCTTAAAGGCTATACTTTCAAGGTAAGAGGCAACTAGAAACAACAGTAAGTAGTGGTAAAGGCAAAACATAGCCCAGGTTTGCATCATCTGGGTGGTCCAGCAAAGTTCAAGCCTTAAACTTTAATTAAGGTAGTCTCCTACTAGTGGACTCCCCCAATCCCATGGACCAGGGAGTAACAAAGTCCTCTCTGGAAGATGATACCATTATCTTAGGCCTCAAATATTCCTATACATAATTTTTTAAATACCATGTATAATATATAATCAAGGTTAATGAGGCACAATGGGATACTACACAGCAAGGAGAATAAATGAGTCTACAACTAAGAACAACATTATGGATGAACCACAAAAACATAACATTGAGAAAGAGAAGCCAGACACAAAAAGTAAATTTTGGCCAGGCACAGTGGCTCACGCCTATAATCCTAGCACTCTGAGAGGCTGAAGTAGGTGGATAGCTTGAGCTCAGGAGTTCGAAACCAGCCTGAGCAAGAGGGAGACCCCGTCTCTACTTAAAATAGAAAGAAATTAATTGACCAACTAAAAATATATAGAAAAAATTAGCCAGGCATGGTGGTGCATGCCTGTAGTCCCAGCTACTTGGAAGGCTGATGCAGGAGGATCACTTGAGCCCAGGAGTTTGAGGTTGCTGTGAGCTAGGCTGATACCACAGCACTCTAGCTTGGGTAACAGAGTGAGAATCTGTCTCAAAAAAAAAAAAAAAAAGTAAATTTTGTATGATTTACATAAAATAAAAAAGTAGGCAAAAATTCGTCTATGCTCTCGAAGTCAAGATAGTGGTTATCTTTATGTGGGGAAGGAGAGCAGGTTGGCAGGGGCAGTTGGAAGAGCATATAAGGTTTCTCGAGTTGATAATATTCTATTCTTGATCTGAATTCTGGCTGCATGGGCATGGTCAGTTTGTGAAAATTCTACAAGCCATATACTTATTATAAGTATACTTTTCTGTAACTATCTTATACTTAAATTTAAAAAAATTTTAAAAGTAAACAGGCACAAAAGGAAGAAAGCACTATGATCACACCACGCAAAAGAACATGTCCACAAAGACTTCAAGTATTGGAATTGTCAGACAGATCAAACATATTATGCTAAAGAAATAAAAATCAAGCTTGAAAATATCAGTAGAGAATTAGAAATTAAAAGATGACATACCAGCATTTAGAAAGAACCAAGCAGAAATCCTAAAGCCGACCAAAATTATGAAGTCAGTGGATGAGTGTAAGAGCAGTTTAAACACAGGCGAAGAATTAGTAAACTTAAAGGTAGGTCAGAAGAAACATTGAGAATTAAAAAGATGGGAAAATATAGAAGGGATGATAGGAGACATAGAAGATACTCTGAGGTCAGCACACATATATTAGTAATTGCAAATTGCAGAAAGACAAGTGTAGGTAGAATAATGCCACTATGAACAACAACAACAACAAAAAATCCACGTACCAATCCCTAATACCTGTGATTATTTTATGGCATGAGGAATTTTGCAGTTGTGATTAAGAATATTGAGATGGGGAGATTATCACAAGGATCTTCATAAGAGTGAGACAGGCCAGGCATGGTAGCTCATGCCTGTAATCCCAGCGGTTTGGGAGACCAAGGCAGGAGGATCACTCGAGCTCAGGTGTTCAAAACCAGCCTGGGAAACATAGTGAGACCCTTGTCTCTGCAAAAAAATTTAAAAATTAGCTGGGCATTGGGGCACGCACCTATAGTTCTAGCTACTTGAGAGGCTGAGGTGAGAGGATCACTTGAGCTCAGAAGTTTGAGGCTACAGTGAGCTATGATCACATACTGCACTCCAGCCTAGGTGACAGAGCAAGACCCTGCCCTTTTATGGGGGAGTGGGAAGGCTGGGGATGGTGGTCCACACCTGTAATCCCAGAACTTTGGGAGGCCAAGGTGGGAGGATCGCTTGAGGCCAGGAGTTCAAGACCAGCCTGGGCAACATGGCAAGACTCGGTCTCTACAAAAAACAAGAAAAATCAGCAAGGCATTGTGGTGCCAGTAGTAGTCCCAGCTACTCAGGAGGCTGATGCAAGAGGATCATTTGAGCTGAGGAGTTCTATCTAGGCTGCTGTGACTGGGTAACAGTACTCCAACCTGGGCATCAGAGAGAGAGACTATCTCCTAAGAAAAATAATAGCAGAAGGAGAACTGGAAAATTCACAAATATGTGGAAATTAAACATACTCTTAAACAACCAATGGGTCAAAGAAGAAATCATAAGGTAGATTAAAAAATACCTTGAGACTAATGAAAATGAACACCAAACACACCAAAACTTATAAAATGTAGTAAAAGCAGTACCAAGAGAAATCGATAGTTATAAATGCATACACTAAAAAAGAAGACACCCATTAGAAAATAACAAGTACTGGTAAGAACGTGGAGAAACTGGAATTCTCATACATTGCTGGTGGGAATGTAAAATGGTACAGCCACTGAGGAAAACAGTATGCCAATTCCTCAAAAAGTTAAACATAGAAGTAACATATGATCCACCAGTTCCACTTCTTGATATATACCCAAAAGAATTCAAAGCAGGGACTCAAACAGATTATTTGTATATCAATGCTCACAGCAGCATTATTCACAATAGCCAAAAGGTAGAAACAACCCAAATGTCCACCAATGAATGAATGGGTAGACAACATGTGGTATATATACACAATGGAATATTATTCAACCTTAAAAAGAAATGAAATTCTGACACATGCTACAACCAATGTGGATGAACATCATGCTAAATGAAATAAGCTAGTCACAAAAGGACAAATAGCATGTGATTCTACTTAGAGTAGTCAAATTCATAAAGACAGAAAGTAGAATGGTGGTTGCTAGGGGCTTGGAATAGGGAACAACTGATAGTTACTGTTTTATGGGTACAGAGTTTCAGTTTGGAAAGATAAAAATATTTTGAAACTAGTGGTGATTGTGGCATAATAAGATGAATGTATTTAATGCCCCTGAATTGTATATCCAAAATTGGTAAAATTGTAATTTTTATGGTGCATATTTTACCATAATTTTAAATAACACAGTGTGAAACCACATCATATCCACTAGGATGGTAATTATCAAAAAGATGGAAATGACAAGTGTTGTCAAGAATACAGGAATATTGGAACCCTCATGTATTTCAGTGAGAATTTAAAATGGTGCAGCTACTGTGGAAAACAATACGACAGGGCCTCAAAAAGTCAAATATAGAGGAAGGAAATAGCAGAGGACGTAAACAGATGGAAGACCATGCCATGCTCGTGGGTCAGCAGAATCAACATTGTTAAAATGTCTATACTACCCACAGTGATCTACAGAGTCAATGTAATCCCTATTAAAATACCATCATCATTTTTCACAGATATAGAAAAAATAATTTTATGCTTGGTATGGAACCAGAGAAGACCCCATATAGCAAAAGCAATCCTAGGCGATAAAAACAAAAT
>CAUYRT010076103.1:0-49024 GCA_963574885.1 Lepilemur ruficaudatus
ACCAAATTGGGAACTACACATTCACAGAAGCTATAATAATTTCCTCACAAATTACTTTTAATTGTAAAGGGAAAATATGTGCCTTTATATTATCAAGATTAAGAGCAATATCTACCGATGAGGAGTAATTAGTATGCTAGCATCACCTGTGTATCCGGAACTCAGTTCACCTAGGAAAAAAATCATCCCTCCTAATTATGCAAATGTGGGAATATTGATAGACATTATCCTTGGATTATGGCACTACTAAGGTATTAAATCTTATGTTCTCTGATATATATCTGGTATGCGAAGCTTCTCCTTGCAGAAGTGAGACAATTTAAAGAGGCTATCTTAAAATGTCTAAAGCTGACTTCCTACAAATTCCCATTCTCTCCTTACTAAGTATCGCACTATTTTCTCTTTATGGTGCATATATATAAGCTATAAAGCAATACACTGCTGCCTCTTCCCTTGGACTTATAACGTCACCTCTTTAATTGAGGCATGCATCCAGTCATTTTCTTTCCTCCTCTCACAAGTGCATATTATACTTTAGTTCTCTAGATAATTACCTCTTTCTCTTTTATCACCCTGTTTCTGGCTGACTTCCACATCACAGCCACTATGAGATAATATGAAACACTTCTAAGTAAACGATATTCTTGAAACTGCTGACCAGACAATTCTACATGCCCATAGGAGTTATAGATACAGCAGTACCTTAGGGGCTCTCTTGTACAGTGAAAAGTGGCAAATATGTCTGGTTATTCAGTAATTTTAAACCCTGAATTAGACCTGTAATTATTGTAAGATTCAAGATATCTTTGCATGTTAAACATAAGATTAATTCCTTCTTACCCCTTATGGCTGTAGAATTTTAGAAGCTTTGTTTCTAGTCGATCTGGCATCAAAGAGTTATTTTTTGTTTGCAATATTGTCTTTAACTCTGAGTAGGTTACTGTAAGTATTTAAATGTAAAGATTTCGTTTTCAAATCTAGGGAAAAACAGAATACAAACATCATAAATATAATTTAAAAAATATAGGTAAAATATATGTAAAAATAAAATTACATATGGCTAAAATCCAAGTGTAGTCCTGTATTTTGGGGCTATGGCAAAAAGATGAAGAAATAAGAAACATGATACCTTTTTTCATTAAACCAATGGAAAATTTTTTAAAAATATAATTTTCTATCTTGTCTAGGATATTAGAAAGATTATCTTTTTGTATGTCATTGTTATAGAAACTTATGGTGATGGATGAAACATATTTGAGAAAAGATGATGGGTACACGAATATTAACATCTTTAATTGGAAAAATCAGTATGAACGTGTATCTTTTCAAATCCATTTTCACCATCTCTATCCATATTATATATTTCTGAGGAGCATTAAAAACACTTTCACTTACTGCCACT
Organism: Lepilemur ruficaudatus; assembly: GCA_963574885.1. Taxonomy (NCBI): domain Eukaryota; kingdom Metazoa; phylum Chordata; class Mammalia; order Primates; family Lepilemuridae; genus Lepilemur; species Lepilemur ruficaudatus. Next base: position 1,403 of record CAUYRT010076103.1, read on the forward strand.
CTAACATTCATCTTCAGCATTTCTATTTTATTACACATTTTCATTTGAGATTGTTGTTGATTCACATGCAGTAGTAAGAAATAATATCTAGGAATCTCATACTCTTCATCCAGTTTCCTTCAATGGTAACTTTCTATATATTTTGTGTAATATCATAACCAAGAAGCAGACAGTGATAAAGTCCAATGACCTTATTCAGATTTCATCAGTTTTCATTTGGGTAGATATGCAGTAGTGGGATTGCTGGATTGAATGGTAGTCTACATTTCTTTCTTTGAAGGATCTTCATACTGTTTTCCATAGAGTTTATACTAATTTGGAGGTCCACCAATGGTGTGTAAGCATTTCTTTCTCTTTGTACCCATGCCAGCATCTATTGTTTTCTAACTTTTAATAGCGGCCATTTTGACAATGGTTTTAACTTGCATTTTCCTAATGATTAGTGATGTTGAGCACTTTTTATATATTTGTTGTCATTTGTCTACTTCTTTTGAAAAGATTCTGCTTATGTTTTTTGCCAACTTTTTAATAGAGTTCTTTATTTTTTTCTTGCTGATTAGTTTGAGTTTGTTGTCGATTCTGAATAGTAGCCCATAGTTGGATGTATAGTTTGTAAATATTTTCTCTGATTCTATAGATTGTCTATTTGCTCTGTCGATTATTTGCTTTGCTGTGCAGAAGCTTTTTAATTTATTTAAGGGCCATTTATTTATTTCTGTTGCTGTATTTGTTTTTGGGGTCGTAGTCATAAATTCTGTGCATAGGCAGATTCTAGAAGAATTTTTCCTATGTTTTCTTCTAGAATTGTTATGGTTTCATGCCCTATATTTAAGTCTTTCACCCATCTTGAATTAATTTTTGTATATAATGAGAGATATGGACCCTGTTTCATTTTTCTGCATATGGCTACTCAGTTTTCCCATCCACCACCACTTATTGAATAGAGCTTCTTTCCCCAGTGTATGTTGTTGTCTGCTTTGTCAAAGATCAGTTGGTTGGATTCTCTCTTCTATTCCATTTGTCTAGGCCTCTACTTCTATATTAATGCCATGCTGTCTTGGTAACTCTTGCCTTATCGTATAATGTGAAGTCAGATAATGTGATGCCTCCAGATTTGTAATTTTTGTTTAAGATTGTTTTGGCTATTTGGGCTCTTTTTTGGTGCCAAATGAAGCTTATAATTATTTTTACTAGTCCTATGACATAGAACATTGGTATTTTGATGGTAATTGAACGGACTGTGTGAATCACTTTGGGCAGTATGGACATTTTAATATTATTGATTCTAGCAGTCCATGAGGGTGGGATGTTTTTCCATTTATTTGTGTCATCTATGATTTCTTTCATCAATGTTTTGTAGTTCTCCTCATACAGATCTTTCACCTCTGTCGTTAAGTATATTCCTGTATATTTTATTTTCTTTGTAGCTATTTTAAATGGTATTGAGTTTTTGATTTGACTCTCAGCTCGACTATTATTAGTAAATAGAAATGTTACTGTTTTATCTCCACTGATTTTGTCACCTGAGACTTTGCTGAATTTATTTATTCTAGGAGTCTTTTGGTGGAGTTTTTAAAGGTTTTCTAGATACAAGGTCATATCTTCAGCAAAGAGGGATAACTCGATCTCTTGTTTCCCAATTTGGATGCCCTTTATTTCTTTATCATGCTTGATTGCTCTGGCTAAGACTTGCAGTATTATATTGAATAGAAGTGGTGACAGTGGACACCCTTCTTATTCCATTTGTTCAGTTTTATACACATTCACTTGTGTATGTGGGCACATATTCAGTTCTATGCAACCTTATTACATGTAGACTTGTGTGAACACCACCACAGTATTTTCACTATGTATCTCATACTATTGTTCCATAAAGAAATGCATTGGATGTAATTGATTCTTCTATGTCACTGAATCACAAATAAACTATAAGGTTGGGTCTGTTAACACTGTTGTTAGAAAACATGGATGCTATAAACCACGATAGGTGTAGTCCAGAAGAGAGCTTAACTAATATCTGAAAATGTCAGTAATTATATCAATGACATAAATAGTAATAACAATAATAATAATAACTACAACTCATTAAGCCTGTAAAAGACTATGGCTCCCTAGTGATGTGCATGATATTAAATTTCAGTCTTTATATATCAGGAAATTTAACCCATATTAGAAGTAATCTAACAAATATTTTAATAAGGTGAGGCATTTTTCTTTTGAGCTTTATGTCAAATTTGTTAAAGCCTTTTCTATGGCTTCTCGATTTTAGTCCATATTTAGAAAGGCCTTTCTCAGATGATAGTGATAATGTAATTTTTCATATTTTTTTTAATAAAGTCATGGTTTTATTTTTATAACATTTTGATTTCTTAGGAATTTGTTCTGGCCAACATTCTGAGTATAGGTCTATTTTTATATCAATGCTTAAATGACAATTCAGTTATCCAAACACTTTTGATCAAGTAGACCATTGATTTAGGATGGATTTTTTTTAAAAAGGATAAATTTCAAAATGCATTCAAATCTATTTCTAGACTTTCTGGTCTATTTCATTGTGCATAAACTTAGCATTATATTTTCTTTTTAATCTTTTAGGCTTTTAACAAACATTTTAATTTTTGATTAGATTAGTCATACCTCACTATTTCCTTTACATGTTTTTTTAAATAAACTTTATTTTTTCTGTAAGAAATTTATGAACAACATTCCCTCACATTATTTATATAACTAATGTTCTAGTAATAAAACCAATAACTGGTTTATTTATTTTTAAGTAGGCAAGCTAACTCATTGGAACATTTTATGGGAATGTGGCTGATAACTCCTAAATAATTAGAGAAAGAACTTAACCATCATGGAAATTCTTGACAGAATCTAACATATGATGTTAAAAAATTTAATATTAAATTTCCATTACTATAAATGAGTTATACTTTTAATATTTATTTTTCTAGTTTAATATAATAGCATTAAAGTAGTGGCATTTGCTTTGTTTCTAGGTATCATATATATGTATACACATAATGTGTGCATATGTGTATGTATGTTTGTGTGTATGCACAGAAAAAAATCAGCATTTGGGAGAATGGGAAGGTTTTCTTATAAATTATTCACTAGCAAATAAAATATAACTTTGCTATAATTGTCAGAGCTTCACTTACTGTCCTAAATATTAAATAGCCTTTCTGAACTAAAAATCCTAAGGACAAAAGAATAACTATGAATAATGAGAAATAAACCTGAACACATGAATTATGGTTTAAACCTTGTCATTTTAATAAAAGGTGACAGGAGCATATTATGCTGCTAGATGAGGTTTCAGCCTTTATTACATGATTTGATTTCATTGAGATCCATGGAGATAAACTGAAATATTTAGTGACAGTCCATTTTTTTCAAACCATCTTTTCTTCAAAAGCAGATCAAAGAATGTAGACATGTAGTTTATTATACTTGGCACCCTAATAAAAATTCTGAATATTTGCACAATTGAATCTGTTTTTCAGTTCTTGCAGTTCTTTATCTAACAAAATTAGCAATTCATATACCTAGATAAACAAAACCTCCAACAAATACATAAATATCCTTTCAGTTATAAAGGATACAAGAATGACATTGAAAAGTAAGTGGAACAAATATTTCAATATGTACTACCTCTAGCACAGATGGAGTTAATAAATATATCCATTTTACTGTACTCATAATTTATCTGTAAAAGTTTGTTCAAGGAGAAGCATTCCATTGTAGTAATATTGTTTTACTACTTTTACACTGAAGATTATTTAATTTATATTATTTATAATTCAGTATGTATTTAATGTACATTTATATTCATAGCTAGGAATATCCCCTTAGTGTCCCCAGAAAGAATGACATGGTAGACTACCTATAAAACTCTTCTGTTTTTACAGAAATATTTCATTTTTAATATTCAAAATTATTTTTGGAGATTTAATATATCAGAGTAAACTCTTCTCTTCCTCAAATTTATGTGAGGTATATTGCTGCACATGGATAACAATTCAAAGAATATCCAATGTAATAGAAAAAGCTGGCTTTAAGAGCAAATGGAAAGCATTGCCCCACTTTCAAACTCAAAATTTAACACCTTACTTCATCCCTTTCTACTTTAATGTATACTTATCAGACACTGAACAGTGTGATTTTTTTTTCAATTCACTAATACATTTATTTTTTAAATGTCTTCCTGATTTTACTGGTATCCTTGGGGAGAAAAAATTTAATTTTAGTTCCCTGTCAGACTAGAGACAAAATGATTCCCAAGAGTCTCAAAGATACTCAAAGACCTGATTAGCAAACCACCACAGAAAAGTGAGGGTATCTTTTGAATGAGGAAGGCATATGGCAAATTACAATATGGATCAAAATCAATTTTGCATAACTAGGTTTCTGGTAAAATTAGCTAGAATATATGGAATAAAACAGGCATATACTTTCTCTGTGGAATTGCGGAGCTGGTGATACGGACTAAGAATAAGGTGATTCCACACATTCTTAGCGCTTCCTGTACCACGTATGTGCTCTTACTTAGGGCCAACCTCTTTACTCTATTCCATACCCTACAACAAAGCAAATGCAGCATGTCCAAAATTGTACCATAATTTACTTCCGTGATACGACCACCGTTCTTATTCTTTTTCATTTTTTTGTTAAGGCAGACCTTATGTCATTAGCATTTTAAACAAACAATTACAGGCATCATAAGTTCCTGCTTCATTACATCATCTATATCCACTCTCATCTTGCTCAGGTTTTTAACCAGAAATGAGCAGAAATCTTAAAAAATAGTCAATTAATAAATCTTTTTAGTGTTTTTGTAGTGTAAGCAAACACTTAGCTAAGTGAAAAAATAAATTTCATCTGGACCTGATAGGTCTACAAAAGAACTTAAACTTACTTTGATTCCTTTTGCTGCTACTCAACCGTCACTGTCACCTCTGTAATAATCATTCACTAGGGATGTGATGAGAGTATCATCAAATTAAACTCTCTGAGTCATTCTATTCATTTCATTTTTCTTTCATTTTGGGAATTAAATACTATTAAATAAAAACAACTAATTTGATGCCTACAACACTTTCGATGCTCTTGCATGAATTTCTTCCTGTCTTTTTTTCTAGAATTATTTTTATATAAAATGCAATATCATACCAAGCATGTAAAATTTTTTCTGTGTCAAGAAGATCTGGAAACAAGTGATGGCATAGTATTGTTTAATATGATGATTTGCCATTAGTATGGCAGATTGTAGAGATGGTCTCTGAATTACAGATGGTTCGGCTTATGATTTTTCAACTTCATAGTAGTGCAAAAGCCATATGCATTCAGGAGAAACCCTACTTCAAGTACCCATACAATCAATTTATCTTCACTTTTAGTACCATAGTCAACAAATTACATAAGATAATTCAACACTTTATTATAAAAATTGGTTTTTTGTTAGATGATTTTGCCCACCTTTAGATTAATTAAGTGTTCTGAGCATGTTTGACATAGGCTAAGCTATGATGTTCAGTAGGTTAATGTATTAAATGAATTTTCAGTGTATAATATTTTCATTTTATGATGACTTTATCAGGATGTAAATCCCATCATAAGTTGAGGAGTTTCCATATTGCCCCAAAATGGTCAAAATGATATCTCTGGTTTCCTGTGTTTTTTTTAGAACTTTGCCACTCCACCATCAAATGGTGGAATATATGTACCTTTCACTTGAAGAAGCACAAATGATAAAATATGATTTCTGAACAGTATTGTTCTTCCTGATTCTCTCTTAGAATGCTCACTTTTGGAATTCAGCTGCCATATAGTGAGGAAACCAATTAGCAACATGGAGGTGTTTTTGATGAAAGCCCTTCTATGGGTGCCCAGCCAAGAACCAGCATCAGACCATCAGAGATGTGAGTGAGCAATCAAATGATTCCATCCTCCAGCTGTCCTTGGAACCACCTCAAGTGATAACACATGGAGCAAAAACAGGTCTTTCCCCCCAAAACCCTGCCAGAATTGCAGATTCATGAGATTATAAAAGATTGTCTAAGACACTGAATTTTATAGTGATTTATTATAAAGGAATAGATAATACACTCATAGAGTAATATTTTAACACTCTGTGCCCCCCACACCCTTCTGTTTTCCCCTGGGATTTATAAGACTCATACTTTTAACTTTTTTCCCACCACTTCATAATTCTTCCTCTGAGGGAGAACTACATCTACTTACTGCTTATCACCTACCACCATTATGAGCAGAAAGTGATGCAAATCAAAGTTTGTCTCTAACAAACGGTACCATGGTTGTCATTCTTTCTTACCTGGTGAGCATGACTACAAAAAATTCTTGAAACTCAGAATGACTACAATGTGCAATAGACCTCTAAATCAGGCACATCATGCTTTTATGCATAAGTGTACTTTGATAAAAATCTTAGGAAAAAAACATTTAGGGAGTGAAATTGGATGGACATTTGCACAGAAAATGTTATATTCTTTGGAAAAGAGCAAACCACCACACAAACTAGTGTTTATATAAGTTGAGAGTTCCTTACATTTTTGTCTGTTACAATTCATTTTTGCTGCATTTGTTTATTGTGACATCAGAAAAGCATCTGGATCAAATCTTTATCAAATGATATCCCAATCTTCATGATAACTCCCAGTTTTACTTTTTGACCATTTTGGTTTCTCTTGGAGACCTCAGGAGTGTGTTTACAAATATAGCTTGTGGTAACTGACTTTAAGGTCCCAGAAATCTCAAGGTAGTCATAGAATTTCAGTCTTTTCCATTTCACAGACTTTAACCCTTATCACCTACTGGTACAGAGATTGGCAGACTTTCTCTGTAAAATGTCAGATAGAAAATATTTTAAGCTTTGCAGACCTTATATCTCTCTGTTGCAGCGACTCAGATTTATAACTGTGGTACAAAAAAAAAAAAAAGCCATAGACAATACATAAAGGAATGGGTCTGGCTGTGTTCTTTACCAGAACACTATAAACAAAAACAGGTGGCAGACTAGATTTGGTCCATGAACAGTAGTTTGCCAAACCCTGTCCTAGAATATGAATGTTGTAGAAATGTTTTTATTAAATATTTAGCATCTCAATTAAGTTCATATTTATTTATCTAAGCATTCTTCTTTCTACAAAGTGGTTAAGAATAAAGACACTAATATTTTTAAAAAAGTTTTTTAAAGATAGAAAGTATATATTTGAGGAATATTTAATGTTTAAAAAGTACTACAACTATGCTTTTTAACTTGTAACAAAAAAAATTAAAATCCTTGGAACTTAAAAAAAAATTGGTGTTGACAATTTGAATATCATCCCATGAGCGAGCTAATGGTAGTCACTTAAACTAAATTTCTAGATTCATTAGAGTAAAGAATAGCTTATTTTTGCAGACTCAAAAAAATATTTGTTTGAGTTTTATTGTAAATAGAAAAATTGATGTAAAACTTAAGGTATATAGAAGTATATATTTACTTCATAGCATATAAATAAAAAGATAAAGTTCAAAATAAAATTAATGGCAATCAAAATTTCCTTTGTACTTCAAATAACAGAGCATTTTTCATATTGTAAAGTATAATTCAAGTTCACTATTTAAAAATAGTCATGAATGCATTTTTAATTGATACATTTAAAATGTTTCTGGTTCACTCTTTCAGGAACCAAACATAGAATAAGAAATCTAACAAAAATTATTTCCTTTATGGAGCTTATATTCTACGGGGGGTTACAAATAATAATGATGTTAAAAATATATGGCACGGTAAATGATTATAAGACATAAAATTAAAAGGGAAGCATATAAAGATATAAAGAGGGAGGATATAATTTTAGATATTCCATGAATCATTAATAAGTAGCTTTTATTTGGCCAAATACAGGAAAACCTGCTATCTGGTTGTAGTGTTATGGGAGAAAAGATTGCAGGCAGAAGGTATAACAACGGCAAATGCACCAACAAAGGAGTTGCATGACATATTTGAGGAAGAGCTTGGAGGCCTGTGAGACCAGAGTAGAGGGAGAGATGAGGCGGTAGTAAGGTGTAAGCCAGAAGTGTAAAGGGAGGTCAGCTCCTGTGAGACTTTGAAGGCCTTGCAAAGGATTTGATGTTTATTTGGAATTGGAAAGTTATTGGAGAGTTTTGACCTGAAAGTTGACATGAATTGATTTACTTTTATAAAGTTTCCTCTGGTAAAGCTGGAAAAAAGATCAGTTAGGACACTCTGGGAGTTTAAAATCAGTGTTAGCAGTGGAGTGGTAGGATACGATCAGGTTCTTCAATCAGCAAGACACACAAACCACATAGCACATGAAAAACAGTGCTCATAAGAATATTTATTTATCAAAGCATCTTAAAGCAGTGAACACAGGGATTCCGTCATTGTTCTGTGGAGAACTATTTCTGGAATATCAGACTTGATGAGTTCCTCCACACTGCATTCTATATTTATGAGTCAGCCTGAAAAAAGGGATGAAGGAAAAAAGGAGAAAAAATTTCTCATGGCCACTGATACCAACTGATATTTTGCCTTTACGCTCAATTCATTTTGAAGGTAGAGTTCAAACTAGTTCCTAATCCTGGATCGTATTTAGTGAGTGAAAGAAAGATAACATTAAATAACTGTGGCAATAGATAAAACATATATTGAAAATTATCTAAGTAACAACAATGAGGAAATTTTTATGTGGAAAGCTACCAAGAATTATAAAAAATATTCAAGGCTGTAAAATGTATAGTGGATTTATATAAATAAAGGGCAAATGTAGATAAATAGATGAATGAGAGATGGATGGATGGACAGACAGACAGACAGAAAGTCAGGCACAGGTAGATCTCATAAAGCCAGAATAGGAACCCTTACACTCATAGTACTCTTTCCACTCACAGTGAGTTGTCTTTTTTGAGGGATAAGGGGAAGTCAGTGGGATATAAACTTCTCTCAGCATAGATCCAATAAATTCTAACTTTAATCCTTTAATCCACTGCAGTAAATTAGCTGTCATTTTCAGAAAAAATATCCTCACAAAAGTTTTCATCCACTTGCATTGGTCATTAATCTAAATAATACCATCTATTGAGTACTATCTAAAAATCAATGATAGTAAATCAGACTCATACAAATCAAAGAACTAATCCTTTCAAAAATAATATAAGTATTTAAGGATCTGTCTTTCTAATCACAATTTTACAGGCAGCTCACAAACTTTAATCTGCCCCATTTTCCTTAACATTCAAATCAACACATTTCTGTTATGGTTTATTCTTGAAGCATACCTTATTTCAAAGTATATTATTTAACTCTCCAACATTCAGAAATTTTCTAGTTTCTAGTTTTTTTGTTTAATATCAAATGAGCAATGTGCTTTAAAACCTTCCTCAGTGCTTTGAAATGTATAAATCTATTCTCTTTATTGATATTTTTGTTTATAAATTTTGAATATGTACTATTAGGCTCATACAATTTTTAAAGATATGATTTTTGTGGAGTAACCCCTTTATTATTATGAAATGTTCATTTTTATTGCCACAGATCATCCTGATTTCAAGGCTACTTTTTCAAATAATGTATAGATATATGAAAATTTTGGAGGGAGGGTTAACATGCACATTATTTTGCTTGTTTTTCATTTCATGTGCTTTCATCACATCCAACCTCTTATTTAAAGTGTTTCTTCTATAAGGAACACAAGTTTTGTTTTGGTTAGTTCATACCCAGCACAAAAATCTTAATTTCATTCATTGTATTTGTACTTAAAATTATTACTAATATAATGAAGTTTGAATCTTTTCTCCTAATCTTTACATATGGTCTCTTCTCTTCCTGTCATTTTTTGCTTTGAAAATATGTGTGTGTGTGTGTGTGTTTTAAATGAATAGTTATTCTTATTACTCGTTATTTCTATATTATTTTTAGCTTTATTTTACTATATTTTTGGGACTATTCTAGAGATTACAATATTCATCTGAAATGTATTACATTAGAAAATTAAAAGTGCTGTAATTACCTTATTGAGAATACTAGACATTTACAACAATTTAACTATATTTACCTTTCCCCTGCCTTATGAATTTTAGTTTTACATTAATTTTAAAACTGGCAACACGTTGTTACCATTTTTATTCAGTTTTTATTAAATTATATTAACCTATACATTTATTTTTCCTTTTGTGCATAATTTTGTACTGCATTTCTTTTCTTACTGCCCCAGAACTTGCTTTTGTTTTTATAGGCTGTGTCAATAGTTAATTTTTGCCATAATTGTTTTTCCAGAAAAGACTTAACTTATTTTAAACATTGAATATTTTCACTGAAGTTAGCAAATGTTTTTTCTGCATTTTATATATGTATTTTTACCTTCATTTTGATCTCTGTGGCTCTGATTAGGTATTTTCTATTAACTTATCTTCTATGTTACTAATTCTCCCTTTTTCTGTGTTCAATAATTTTTTTTACCCATCTTATGTTCTTACTTTCAACTACTCTCCTTTTAAATGTTATAATTTAATTTTCATTAATTTCCATCCGAATCTTTTTTTTTTCTTTTTTCTATATTTTTTTTAGACAGTATCTCTCTGTGTTACACAGTCTGGAGTGCAGTGGTGTGATCATAGCTCACTGCAGCCTCAAGCTCCTAGGTTCAAGCTTTCCTCCCCTCTTAGCCTCCCAAGTAGCTTGGATCATAGCTGTGTGCCACCACACCTATATATATATATATATGTATATATACATGTATATATATATATATATATTTTTTTTTTTTTAATAATTTTTTTGGAGAAGGTGTCTCTCCACGTTTCCCAGGCTGGCCTCCATCTCCACTGGCCTCAAGAAATCTTCCCGCTTCAGCCTTCTATCTACCTGATTCCTTTGATGTAGTTTTTTTAGTGAAATTCTCAAACTTATCTATTTTCTCAAACATATTAATTATATTTATTTTAAAACTTAAGAAGACCATCAGTGGTTCTGCTGCTATTGTTGATTTGTTTACTTGAATCTATTTCTTGGTATCATGGTTATTTTTAAACAAAAATTAGACAGTTGTTAAAAAATTGTAGAAATTCTGATAAGGCTGAAAAGGTGAAATAGATGACTTTAATGCAATCGAGGTTTGAGCTAGTTTGAGGACAGAAGCTGCTTTTACAATGCTCTATTTACCTGTAATTTGTCTGATTCTCATTATGCATTACAACTGGCAACCTAGTATACTTATTAATTAACACCACACCTGCTTCATGGGTCACAAGTATTTATTTTTATCTTCTTAACACACTGAAACTATAAACAAATCCTCTCTGTTTTCACAGAATTTCTGTTCAGCTTTTTAGCATTTCATCCTAAAAGAGCCTAATAATTCAGCAAATTCTCAAGGGAGAAACGACAGCGTTTAGCTTCTTTTTTTACAACCACTCTTTTTCCCATGCAAAAATATTTTCAATGCAAGTCTCACAGTTAGAATAGTTAGATGTTTCAACAAGAAAACATGATTATTTTATACATGTGTGTATGAATATAAAATAGTCATAAAAGTAAATAACATAATAACACAAAAAAGAGGATTGAGTATAAATAAAGTAATAAACTGTATGCTTTTTAGTAATGGCCCAATGTAAATTTAAAGAAAATGTTTAAAGCAAGTATATTGGCTATCTGGCCAAACAAAAAGAAGCCAGTGTTTACCATATTATTAAGAGACAGAATAAAGTTAAAGACAAAGACTTTTGTGGGACAAGAGTATAGCTCATGATAAATGAAGTCATAGAGAATGAAGAAAGGCATGCCAGTATTTATGTGCCAAGAAACATCGCTGTTTATAAAGGAAAGAGAATGCCCTAGAAATTCAATGGCAAATTCACTGAATAGAGATAAAGCAACTGTTGAATGTACATAGCAGTTATTAAAGATGAGGCAAAAAAGGTACAGGAATATAATAAGAACAATAAGCAGTAAAATATATTTGGCACATAATTATGCAAAAATTTTATATTATATACTAATTTTATGCCCTAAAAATTAAAAGTATTTTGTGTGCTTTAGACATATTTATTATACTTGATTAAATATTAATCAACAAATATACACTGAACAGGTTTCAAAGAGTATATATTTTATATCACTATTACCACAATTCACATGCAGTCTGGCTTGACTCCCTAAGAACTTTGGACCTTGAAGAATTTCAGTGAGTTGCTCTTTTTATAGGATGTTTCCCCATTTTTTCATACGCAGATACTTAGGAAGACATACAGGGCAATGGCTACTTCTGTTCCTCAGATCCTATCAACAGGATGTCACATGAATCAAAGTAGGTAGTGTCTGACCAGCAAGGAAGTGATGAAATGCTCAGCTGATTCTCTTGTGGGAGAGAGCCAGAGACATTACCTCAACCTGCAGCAGAATGGTGACATCTACGGCTTTCCCTGCTTCTAATTGTTCTGACTTTCTGGAACAAAGAAAAATATGATTTCCAGATAAATAGCTCAGTGCCAGGTGGCAGAGCCTATATTTATTTGTTCTAATAAATCGATCACATCTGGATGAGCAGATGAAATTAGAGTCAGCACACAATGAAGCTCACTATAATTCATTGTCATTCTCTGACCTTTGTATTTTGTGCATTAGTGAAGCTAGTGATTTAAATTGGGACATGATTAGGAACTACAACCCTGGCAATGTTTAGGTCTTTTATAATGGCACTATCTTTGCCATTTTATAAATTTTGATGATTTGCATTTCTAATTACTACTTTTACATGGAAGAGTCATTCCATAGGTTTTCACCTGGGCCTTTTTATTATGGGTCAGGAATCCAATGTGGCTACAGCTCTTGAAGACATCTATTTCAAAAATATACTATAGGACTGAGTTACCAACAGTGAAAAGGACAGTCAAATGTTTCTCTTGACTACAATAGCCTGCTGCATTAAAGTAAACATCATTCAATATATTTTTGCCGCTATCTACTCTGCCTTGGAATCCTCTACAATCTCACTAATACTCGGGGGCTATTTCATCAACATTTTTTTGGAGAGGGGATATCAATAGAGACAAACCATTTTCAAAGATACCAGAGACTTCCTTCATTGTGGCATTTTTTAACCTCTTTGAATGGGTTAAATCCTCTTGGTTTAGAAAAGGTGAAGGGTGAGCAAGGTTCACTTTTGAAATCTACTGTGCATTTCCTTTATCCCCCAAAAAGGGATTATACATTCTACCTTAGTTTAGGGGATGTCTGGTATTTTCTTTGTTTAGCAAACAAACAAAATGCTAAAACTGAATTTACCATATAGAAGACAAGAATTTGTCTTTCAGCATTTGTATTATGCAGTCTGCAAGAATGTAAGTAAATGTTTCTTTCTCCTGATAATTTGTTCTCTATATTTATCAGAATTTGGCAATATAACTTTCCAAAGTACTGCAGTTCCTCTGCTATGTCTTTTTATAGATTTATTTTGTAATTAGCTGCACAGAGCATGTTGAAATAGGAACCTAGGTACACATAAAAAATATATTTATAATATAGTCTTAAGAATAGTGTAACTTCTCTCACGAAGTCTTTCCCTCATAACCTCAAGTGAGAATTTGATTGTCACTGGCTTCAGCCCCATTTTAGTCAAATAGTCTTCAATTCTTTTTACTAAAGGTCTATGCCATTTTATGTTTCCAAATTCTGGGTCAAGACATTTGAAAAACAATAGAAAACATTTATTTCCTACTTAAGCATGATGGCCTTATTTGAGGCCTAGACAAATTGATCAGTAATAAAACTAATAAAGTTACTCTTACATAGTGCTGTGGAATATCTATCCTGAATGAACCTACTGTTAAAACAAAACAGAACAAGCAAAACAAAACAAACTAAAGTTTCTGAAATTCAAGAATCTATGCGGATATTTCTCCCATTCTGTATGTTCTCTGTTTGCTCTCGTGACAGTTTCCTTGGCTGTGCAGAAGTGTTTAGTTTGATCAGGTCCCAGTTATGTAGTTTTGTTGTTGCTGTGATTGCCTCTGGGGCCTTCTTCACAAATTCTTTGTCTAGGCCAATGTCTATACATTGAATATTTTCTTATTTGCCATATGCTTAATGTGAATGCAAATACAGGTTGGCAATTCTTAAAGAAACTTAAATATGCTGTGATTTGTAAATCAAATAAGAGAACTATAGGAATTATAAACTTTCAGGTTGTTAGTATTGGAATTTTTTGAAAAGTTCTTATTTTGGGTACTAAGAACTAAGTTCTTATTTTGGGTACTAAGACAAATTAAGATGACATCCTATGGATTAGTTAACTCTGCTTAAAAGTCATTAAATGGCATTGCAGTGCAATGCTGATTTAAAAATAAGATATGCTAATTTATGTACTGAGAGTAAATGGAAACTAGCGACAGTGCAAAATAAGTAAGTCTATCCCGGGCTTTGTCATTTTTGGTTTATCAGTATTAATAATACAGTGTAATTTTAAAATAAAATGATTCCCTCAGCAGATAGTACACAATTCCCTGCAGCTGAAGAATGGAAAATATATTAGCTCTATGACTATTATCTTGGCTCATCATTGCTTCAGTGGGGCCCCTCTACTTGTTTTAAACCTTTGTATTCAGATGCATAATCTACTGCCTGGGAAATTTAAACAAACGCTAAAATTCAACCTAGTGAGCTCTGTCCAGTAGGAATTCAAGGTGAAATTGTAGCTCCCTGTCCTTGCCCTCCAGGAGTCCACACTCTGGAGAGGACAGTTGCTTTCTTTTGGAACTTAATTCTCAGATATAGGAAATGAGGAATTTGCAAGATTCCATTCTGGGGGATTTTACTAGAGAGAGTACTCCTTTTCCAGCTTCAGTTGTCACTTACCCCAGGTTACTCATGCAGTCTGATGAGAATTGCTTCTTATTCTTCAAGAAGGATTAGTATATGTTTTCTGCTATGAAGTTAGCACCAGTGCTGAGATATACAAAAGTGAATCACCCTGACAGGAGATGTATGGAGGCTTCGAATGTCTTTCTCTGAAGCAATGCACTCCCGCCCTTACCTGTGCCTCATGAATGAATGTCCAAGGGAATACAGGGAAGGGAGGGGAACCGGGAAAATTTTCTCCGGGCAGACTTAGATAATGGCAGACTGTAATGATGACAGTTATTTTTACATCACCCAAACAGATCCCTCTCCATTTGCTAGTTTCTATCTATGTACCCTTTCTCGGCATGCTTCCTGATACAGCGGTGCAAGCGGGGCTTCAAGAGAAAAGCGGGCCCCTTTATGAATGGCTGGCTTAGGGGACAAGTCTGGCTATAAGCAGGTTTGCAGCTCATTGTGACATGATTCATCTCAGTTGGTTACGTGCGGAGAGCAGCCGGCAGCAGGTACCCACACAGCTGCAGAGAGGAGTTAAAAGGGGACTGTTGCCTGCTGAGAGCGCAGGAGAATCGCTTTGAGGACTCCCTGAGGCACAGCCTCCAGCGAGTGAAGGGGCACTGGCGGGGAGGCAGGGAAACAGCGGCAGCCGTCAGCCTGACAAGCCGTTAGAAAAACATAAATCGGACATTCAGAGCAGAGGTTTGGGGACCAAATACGAGTCTAGGAGGTGAAGTGGCAAATGGTAACAAGCTTTTTGGAGAGCCTCAAAGGAGAGGCTGCGTGAAAGGAACAGAACCACCCTCCAAGCCCCTTAACGCAATGTCAAAGATGAAATGCACCCTGGCTTCTGAAATGACAACAGACCCAGCTACTTGTCCTTGCCCTGTCTGCCTTCTCCCCACACCTCCACTTTGGTAGGTGGGTAAGCAGCCCCTGGACAAAAAGAAATGGGCCTAAAACACCAAGAGATTAAGTGACTGGCTGCTTCAACATTACCAATTAATTATGTGGAAGGAAAGGAAGGAAAGGATTGAAAGGCCTACGCCACACTGAATTTTTGGTATCCCAACTCAGAAGCAACAAGGATCCAGGGAGATCAGAACAAAGAAACATTGTGAGGAAGAAGGACAAGAACCCCACTGTACCTCCTAGCGATGAGAAGGAGCAAAGGAACTAGTGAACAAGTGAAACCTGAGGGCCAGGGATGAAGAAAACAGCCAAGATGTCTAAAAACAAAATGTCATTTAGGGCTCACGGTCTGTATTAACCAGGCCTTTTATTTTCTGTATTCTGATGCCTTGGCATCTGGGACCTTGCTGACTGAGGGGCCGCCCCTTCCAGGGTTAGCCATTCCTGGAGAACAGAAGCCGACCAGCCGGAGCCTGTACCAGCCACCTCCCTGTCAGGCTCTCACACTAGGAGCCACTATCCACCTGCTCAGGGCCAGGTACCAGGCAACCAGGGGACAGCTCCTATGTCCCAGAGCCTGCTGAAATCAAACTGCCCATCCTAAACCTGTTCACTCCACCTCGCCTGCTGGTCTACAGGAAGCACAAGAAAGCCTCCTGCCAGCATTGCCCCCGACACCCTCACCCCCGCTGCCTCAGACAGACCTTGAGCTTCACCCTGTGGTCCCTCATGGCGTGGTGTGCCCCTTTTTTTGGAACTGTGAGTCTAACAACTATCTTTTCAACAGCAGTCATCTCCTGCTCTGTCGGCCTTGTCATACCTAAACAAAGTAAAACCTGTATTTTAAAACATGGTCCCTGGACCATCTGTGACTCCCTAAAGAATGTCCATTCTCAGCTACCTCTTTGAAAATGTCATTTTGTAACAGGGTAATGTGGAATAAAGAAATTAATGTTTTAAACAGACCAAACTTTTAATCTGTTCACTACACATGTACTCCTGGGTTGTACCTTACTAAAAATATTTTTGAAAAATTCCTCTTTTTTTGGAATTGTGAGCTGAACTAGTTTAAGATCCCCATAAGATTATCAGATAAGTGTCTTTTTATATTTTTCTCCAAAAATGCATTATCAGTGAATTTACCAGATTTACATCTGGCTGGCATCAAGAGATTTCAATATTACGTAATTGTTATAATATCACAATTATATTCAATAGATGATTATTAAATCTATTATAATAATTACATGATAATGAGCATGGTATAGATTCCTTGTGATGATCTATGAAGCGCTTATGCCTTTGCAATGAGGTCCTTGGGAACAGTTTTCAGACGCTGAGGATGGGGCAAAGCCATACATGGGGTCTGCACTCACGAATTTACATTCATCTCAGGAAATACCTAGACACTGCTTTGGGGGTGAGGGGGAACAACCTGTTTGTTTTCTTATTTTTCTTTCTCTCATAAAACTAGACCGCAGGGAGATTTTTGGTTATTTGGATTTCTGAGGAACCCATTTTATCATATCGACTTAAAAACACCTGCACATCATGTGCCGTTTGCCTGCAGTGGCTTTGCATTCTAAGCTGGAATTACCTCCGGAGCTACTTCCCCACGTTACCACACTGTATGGGAGGCAGTCTCCTCTAAGTGAATTTGTGATCATCTTGGCATTTTATAAGATTACCAAAACCAATTTGATTTTGGCCCCAGGCACCCAAAAAGCAAAAACCAACAATGATGTCACAGGAAAAGGTGTTTCTAAGAAAGGTTCTCTAGATGGGACTATGAATGAGATGAAAATAAAGGAAAAGGCTTTGCTTTGAGAAAAATGATCCAAAATTTCCAAACTGCTCATGTTCCTTCTATTCTTAAAAGCATTTCTTCTTTAATCTGCTGGGTTGAGATGCTGCCCTTTCAAAACAAACAGGCATATGTTACAAGCTCTATCTTTTTTAGCTTACCTTCTAGAAAGCACAGTAGCACCCGCTTTCCAGAAGAGCCCCTCTCCCCTGTGTCAGCTGAGTACTTTTTACTCATTGAACTCTGAAAGAGAGGCAGACTACCCTGTGTGTACTACAACTAATGGGTTCCAATTAGAAAAGCAAGAATGCCATTGAGCATGCCAAGGACATTTGCATTCAGAAAGTTAAATTCACAAACAAAAACAAAGGTGTATTTTAGATAGTTCTGA
Organism: Lepilemur ruficaudatus; assembly: GCA_963574885.1. Lineage (NCBI taxonomy): Eukaryota > Metazoa > Chordata > Mammalia > Primates > Lepilemuridae > Lepilemur > Lepilemur ruficaudatus. Next base: position 19,391 of record CAUYRT010076103.1, read on the forward strand.
AATAGGAGTGATTATCAAAGCTAATACTGTAGCAATTCTTACACCTGACAGTTTGTGTTTATAATCTTTCCTCCCACCTCTAAATCTTAAAATCCCAGGACCATTACAGTACTTTGGTCACACTACTTTGGTTATAAAGTAAAACTGTGTATTTCCCACTTCCTAAGAAGTGAGGTCCTTGGGTTGGAGCTGATTCGAATGCTGATGAAGGAGATCACCGTCAAAAGGTTGCTATCAAAAATCAGACTGAGTGGATTTCCTTCAGCATTTCACAGTTTCAGGGCTACCTTGTTACTCACTCAGTGCATCAAGGTGATACCTATAGAACAAAGGCACTCTCTGGACCCCATTCTGGAGCCACTATTTTTCCCTCAAGGCTACGCAACATTTTCTCCTGGGAAACCATTACAGTGAATAGAATGCCGTGGTTCTGTTACTGGGACCGCTCATCAATCCTGCTGCTTTTTGAATCACGGCCCGTATAATTTTTATTCATGATACTTCGGTAAGTTACTTAGAAGCACAACTAGGACAACTCAGAAACCTGCTATACAGAGAGAACCAAAATTTGAGGTATTGTTTTTCCAATTATACTCATGATATACTAGGCTTAATCATACTTTGTGGAGTAAAGATTAAAATGCTTAATTGGCTGTAACTAAGCAAGCGGAGTCCTTTTGATTAATCAGGCCAGCCAGCTTTCAGTTTCTGACACCAAAATTTATACTCTCCGTGAAAAAAACAAGGCCATGGCTACATAACATTAAACCAACACACAATTAACAACATTTTGTTCTAATTATCTCTGGGCACAATTAATGTTGGCCCTACGGTTCATTTTTCTTCTTTGATAGCTCTTAGAATATTCATGGAGATTAGTTCTTGATGCATCGGCCTCCTCTAAGACCTGCTATTTTCTTACAAGCTACCACTCAAATCTGAGCCAGGCAAAGTAACATATTTATGCAGATTAATTCTTGACATACTGGCTTTTTCTATCATCTGAGGTGTTTCTAATGAGCTTCCACCTACACCCACAAGGCAATGCAGTCACAGACCCCCTAACACCTTGGCTCAATCCTCACTGAAGGACTTCCTTTCATTCCCTCAGCAGTTGGTCATAACAGATAAAAGGTTATGTCTTGATTGAACAAGTTTCCAGGAGTTACAAGGCCAAAAGGGCTGCTGTAAAACAGCAATGTAGATTCTAACAAAACCCAAGGTAAGAGGAATCTTCCGCTGCCACTTACAGAGGAAGCTAAATTGCAGACAAGTTCAGCTCCCTCACATCAACAGTGAGGAACAGGCAGAAACGAGCACTCATCAAAGGCTTTTGGTGATGGTACAACTTCAATTTATGAAATGCACATATTTTTCTACACTCCAAAAAAGTTTCTTCTGAAGTCAGTGGGGGCATGAGCTCTAAAGTCATAAATACTCTCTCCACAGCTCAGGACAGTTTGTACCGCCACTTGGCACGTTTGTTTGGACATGCCATTTTATGCTGTAAAGATGGGCTGAAGTACATGAGGAACTGCAGCTTGGGGGCACTGTGGATTCAAGGGTCTGTTAGTGAAGAATACCTCTATACAGATTAGAGTCTTGATGAGACAGCTCCATAAGTTTTAACAATAAACACTGTGCTCTCTTAGTATCTGTGAGTTGGGGAGATGATAGATAGCTGCATGCACTTGTACATATGTGACAGGCCAAGCCTTTCCGTTTTATCTCCAGCAATAGGTACCCCAAGCCTGAGGGAGGCTCACGTCCTGATGGCTCCTTGAGGCTACTTCAGGCTTTGCTGCTTTTGCCTAGGCAATTCCCCCTGCCTTTCTTACGATTTTTGCCTAGAAAACTGACATAAAGCCTTGAAGACTCACAGTTGATAGTTCAAATGCCACTTTCTTTCTTTTTTTTTTTTTTTTAATTAACTTCCCAAGCCTAACAAGACAAATGCCACTTTCCTATGTCCTTGCTTTCTCTAAAAAGAATTCAGTTAGACACTTCTCTCTTGGTGCTCCACTGACCCTCGTACATACCTTAAATTTTTTTAAATTTTAATGTGCATTATTTTTATTACTTCAATTAATATATTTTTGTCTTCTTTCCAAAAATGTGAGTGTATGAAGGGCAAAGAAAATGCTTGTGGATCTTTGTAATTCCAGCATTCTGCAGGAGCCCAGACCTAGAAATGCCAAAGACCGGAGAGGAGAAGGGTTAAGGATAGAGGAGGGAGAGAGACAGAGGAGAAAAAGAAACGTAACACACTACTGAAGGAGAAATAAAGACAATATCTAAGCAGCAACATACCTTTCTGGTGATATTAAAGCAATTCTGACAAATAAATAACCAAACACAAGAATTTTACCCAATTATGGAACTGATGGAACTGTCAGTTGAAATGCTCCACCCTCCAATGGCCCAGAGGTAGGCATACACCTGAAGCTGAGCCAGTGAGATTCCCCCTCTCTGGAGTCTAGGAGCTTTGACGGAATGACTAGGAAAGAGGAACAACCTTTCATGGGTGCTGCTGATTCAGTGCCGTCTTAGCCATCACTTGGAGAAAGACTGCCCAGGAATGAAACCAGCTCAAAGGAAAGCAGAGCCGAGAGATGGTGAAAGCTTCCTGACATCATCGGAACCCTTGCATTAATCCATGCCTTCATGCACTGTTACACCTGACTTTCTAGTTATGTAGCTATTCTTTTCTTGCTTAAGTCAATTTGAGTAGTGCCTCTATGACTTGTAATTGAAAGAGTGATCGCAAACAGAGTACCTTGAAAAAATAGCAGGATTGCCTGCATTGTAAAATTTTTCCAAGATTTTAGATCTTTGAAATTGTTTCAGCAGTCCATGGACTCTCCTGTTATTATTTTTAAATCATTATCCATTGATTAAAAATGTAAAGGATTGATAAAATGAAACATCAATGAGGGTTTAAGCGATCTATTTTTGCATTACAAACCACCACAAAACTCAGAGGCTTTAAACCATAAGCAATTTACAAGCTCACAAGTGTGCAGGTTGGCTGGACGTTCTTCTCATCTGGGCCGTATCCAGCTGACCTCAGATCTTGGCCGGACTAGCTCATGTGTCTGTTGTCAGCTGGTGAGCTGGCTGGAAACCGGCTGGTCTGAGACAGGCTGACCCGAGAGGTTCTGCTCTGCTCCACGTGGTCTCTCATCCACAGCCTGACTCATTCACAGGGCAACCACAGCTGGGATCCCCAGAATAAGAGTGGAAGCTGCAACGTTTCTGGAAGCTCAAAACTTGTACAACATCACTTCTGCCACATGCCAATTAGCCAAAGCACGTCATACGGCCAGCCCAAATTCAAGGGGTAGAACAAAAGACCTCTCATTGGGAAGAAATACAAAGCATTCTGGCCAATTTTGCGATCAACCACAGCAAGAATGGTAAAACGGGCATTCTCTTGCACTGTTGGTGGGATTATAAGTTGATGAAATCATTCATGAAAAAACTTTGAAAAAATCTAACAAAAGGCTTTAAAATCTTCCAATTTTTGACCCATATTTAGGAATTTATTCAAAGGAACTAATTTGAAGAGTGTGTAAAGATGTATGCATCAGAACTTTCATTAAATCATTATTTCTAATAGCAGAACATTTGGGAAAAACTAAATATTCAACAAAAAGGGATTGCTTACATGGGTTGTCAACCACATAAAATAGAGTACTATGCAGCCATTTAAGAAGATGACATATGATTCGATTCACTGACATGTATTTTATTCTATATTGGGTGACAATGGTGGCCCCTTAGAAGGTGTGAGTTGGGAGCTCTTCCCTAACTGTGCTGGCCTCATCAGCCTCATTTCTGGGGTCCTTGATTTTGGAGAGCCACTGATTCTTAAACACATAAGAACTCTAACTGCCTACTTGCATGACTGTTCTAAAAGAATGGTACATTTTAGATATTCTATTAAAATACATCTTTATAAAGACTTTTTTTTTGAGTCACAGTCTTACTGTGTCATCCAAGCTAGAGTGCTGTGGCGTCAGCCTAGCTCACAGCAACCTCAAACTCGTGGGCTCAAGCAATCCTACTGCCTCAGCCTCCCGAGTAGCTGGGACTACAGGTATGCGCCACCATGCCTGGCTAATTTTTTCTATATATTTTTAGTTGTCCTGCTAATTTCTTTCTGTTTTTTTAGTAGAGACAGGGTCTCACTCTTGCTCAGGCTGGTCCCAAACATCTAAGCTCAAAAAGTCCGCCTGCCTTGGCCTCCCAGAGTGCTAGGATTACAGGCGTGAGCCACCACGCCCAGCCTATAAAGACTTAAGCACCAGGATGTTCATGCCAATATTATAATACTTAAAAAGTATCAACAAGCTAGGTAGCCAACAGTGAGATTAAATGAATGGTGCTTAGCCTCCATTTGATAAATTTCTGCATAGCCATTATACCGTATTTTTGAGGAATATTGAATAACATGGGGAAATAGTTCTGATGTACTACATGAAAGAGCAGGCCACTAAATCGTACACAATGATATTTCATGATTTCCTAATTTTGATTCAGTAAAACAACAACAAAAAGAATGGAAATACATGCATCAAAATGCCAATAGCAGCCATTCCTGGTTGGTATAATTACAATTTATTTCCTTATTATTTTTCCAATTTTCTATAATGTGACTATTTATTACTTTTATAATTAGAAAATTCCTAGTACAAAGTTACATAATGACATAGAATTGGAATTATTTTTAAACTTCATGCCCCTTTACCAAAGAGTAGTTTTTGTCTCTAACCCTAGCTTATAGATGTTGCTAGGTGACCCACAGTTGGATGTAAATTAAATAGGAGAAAGACACATGCCAGATACCATAAGACAGGGACTTATCTGTCAGCAAATTGTCATAGAATCTACAGGTTAGAAGGAAACACTTATGAATTTCTATTCAGACTACCACTAGCAGCAAGCTGCTTTATAACCTTTAATTTATTTTAAAAGAAATTTGTCTTAGGGTAAGAGAGAATAAAACTGAGAGGAAGGATAAGGTAAGAACTTAAAGCCAATCAGGGAAGCCAAAAATTAGACCGTTCCTCTCACTAGCAAGGAGCCAAGGCCAAACCTGGATGTATCCACAGCCACGTCAGGGGGGCAATCAAAGGCAGGTAAGAAGCCACTTTAGAGCACTTTTGATTACACTCTTTTCTCAGGCTCAAAAGCTCCTGGCATTGGGCACATGTGGGAAGGGATTCTAAATCTAGGTTTGAAGACTCGGGGCAAGTTCTACTCAAGTGTGGGGAGGGGCAAAAAAGTGTTATTAAAGGGTGGTTAAGACTAATGAAAGCAGAGAGTAGAATGGTGGTTACAGAGGCTGGAGGTTGATGATGGGGAGATGACGGTCGAAGGGTACAAAATCTCAGTTAGACAAGAGAAATATGTTGCTTATTCTTAGAGTTCTATTGTACAGCCTGGTGAGAGTGCTATTGTATATTTCGAAATTGGCAAGAGTAAATTTCAAAAGTTCTCACCACAAAATTGTTAAGTATTTGAGGTAATAGATATGTTAGCTAGCTTGATTTAATTATTCTATATTGTATTCATAAATCATTACATTGATTTATGCAGAGTTCTATTTCTGCTCCGGTTTCATCCCTCTTGCCTGTTTGCAGATCTCACTCCTACATTTACGTTTTGCTCTCCTGCGCCACTGATCTGGCCCTTTCCACCATATCATGCCCACGAGCACACTACCATACCCTAACATCAACTGTCTTTCCAAGAGTTTCTCTGGTACCATGTCCCTCTTCAGTCTTGACTCTCCTTATCTGATCCATTTCAGAGGAAAACTTCTTAAAAGACCCATCTATACAAGTTGTCCTCACATCTTTTCCTCCCTGCACACTCCACTCAGAAACTGTTGTTATCAAGATCATAGCTGACCTACCCCTTGCCAGAGCCTATGATGTCTTCAAGTTTCATCTTATTCTCTTAGCAGCATTCAAGAAGGTTGCCCTTGGAATCCTTTCTTTTTAGGATTCTATGACACCTCACTTGCCATTTTCCTCCAGCTACCTCATCAGGCTCAGTTGCTGGCTCTTCTTCCTCTGCAAGACCCCTAATTGGAGGGTAGCTCAGAGCTCTGTCCTCTGCCTTCTTCTCATCCACATTTATGCTTAACGCAAGAAAAAACAAAACTGCTGATTGTACATTAATTTCCCTACGTCACCTCTTCTCCAAGACTTGCCTCTTTCAGGAATTTGGTACAACCTCATACCCAGTTGCTAAGGCCAAAGAACTAGAAGTCACCCTTGATTTCTCACTTTCCCATATATTCCACAACTAATCTATGAGTAATTCCTATAGGTTTTGCTTCTGAAATATTATTCTTACTTGACCATTTCTTACCAGCAGAGCACAGTAGAGCCATGTAACTGGAGCTCAAATTCTGACTCTCTCACTTACTGCATGCATGGCCTTGAGCAAGATATCCAGCTTTTTTTTCACCTGAAAGCTAAAACAAACTTTTTACCTGGTCTCCCTGCCTCCACCCTGTCCTACTATTAACCCACAAAGCAGCAGGAATTGTCTTTTTAAAATAAAAATCAGATCTTGTTGCTTCCCATGTTAAAAATCTCTAATGGCTTCCCTTGAAATGTAGAGTTATTTTCAAAGTTGTTATTGTGACCAGTGGTCTGTAAGGCTTTACAGGGTCTGGCACCTGTGTGTCTTTCTGAACTAATCATCTTCCATTTTTAAAATCATATACTTTATGTTTTAGGATACAGTTCTTATTTCTGTTCCTTGCCACGCTTTCTACCATCTCCGAGTAGGCGCATCATACTTGCAGTTACTTTTCTTGGAATGTTCTTCTCCCAGATCAGCTCGCAGCTCTCTCCTTTTATTATTTATACTGCACCCAAAGGGCTTGCTATCAGAGGCCTTGTTAAGTAAATATCTCTCCTACCCCCAGCTCATACTCTCTCTGCTATGACATCACCTAATTTTCCTTGTTTGGAGGAACGTTTTTTATCTATTTATTTGTTTGCTTATTTATTATTTTATTTAAGCACATGCTTCCTGTCTCTGCCCAATGGGTAGGGACCATGAAAACTGATCTAATCCCTGTGTATACAACAGCCTTTGGACCACAGAAGATATTCAATAGCTATCTATTAACTACAAGTTTTACATCTAATTGCAATGCACAGCCAGGCTTGACTATTTTAAACTACCTAATTTTAAGCAAGAATTACTGATTAACGAAATGCTTATGCTTAGCACTTTAATTGTCACACTTTCGTGGAAAGGTATAATTTAGTAGAAAAAGCTGTTATTCACCTTAACACATTTAATTGCCACATTTTTCTGCATAAAATAAATCATTCCTATAGAAGGCCACGCTCTTCTGACCTTGAGGGTCAGCTAAGGCATCAGCGATTACTTGCATTACGTGGAGGCGCAGCACTCTCAGGTGGTGTTGGGCCTGTTCTCCCCCAGCTAGAGTCTGAGAATCAGAGATGCCAAGGCGGGTGAGAGTGAGCAAAGGGAATGTCCAGCTTGATTTTTAGTCAAAGGTGAAGTTAGCCCAGGAGTGGAGAGAAAGGGCTGGTGAAGGTATAAGCAGGGGGGACTGAAGACAGACAGAACAAGTATTTCAAGGAACACGCCATGCGCAAACCTGGGGCCTGAGGGAAATGTCCAGGAGTAGAAAACAGGGCAGACTCGAGTGATGCCAGTGGATCCTGCAGGTAGATCTGGGCAGATCCCTGGAATCATTGACATAGGGTAGAGGGAGAGAGGAGTGATCCTTTTATAGAAGGGGCCTGTGACAGGGCAGTGCTGTTGAGAACAGTGAAATTTTCTCTAAGCCAAGTAAGCAGTCTCTGGTACAACAGCCTTCAAAACCCAAAGTTTTAAGAAACATAAAAAACACCACACCCGGGCACTGAAAAGTCATAGAAAATATGCAAGTGGTATCCAGATTGTCCACTTGGTCCTCATGACACAGACATAAAATACACCAAATGATTTCTCCATCAGACATCAGGACCCAAAACAAAAATCAGAATTTAGGCCCAGGGGAACAAGTGGTGGTTAATGAGGGTCAATGGCCTACTCCTCTTCTCTGTGAACAGCTGAAAAGTGGCTGAAACCAAGGCACTCAGTAGAGAAAACAACTGCTAAGAGGAGAAGGAAAATAGTGTGTGTGTGTGTGTGTGTGTGTGTGTGTGTGTGTATGTAATTATTGTTTTCACTGTTGGTCCTGGAGTTGTTTTTAGGAATATAAAGGTCTTATTTAGCAAATTATTTTGATGAGCTCGGGAATGGTATGGAATGAGCCCATGAAGCATCCATGCAGAGACCTAATGAGCTCTGTAGAATAAATAACAGGCAGAACTTGGCTGTGCTCTGGGGAGTAAGAGGGAAGAACTGGCCAAGTTCTCAGGCAGGGGGCTGGGGACTGAGGAGAAAGGCTATGAGAAATGCCCTGGATGCAAAGCACTGAGGACACAGAGTAATCAAAAGACCAACGGGAAGGCCCTTAGCCTTCGAATACTCTGCCGTGGCCCCATACCCTTTGTGGGGTTGGATTTTGGGAAAATCCAGTAAAGGGGGCTCTGTTTCACAGGAAGTTGGTGCTGAGAAAAGAAAGAGGTTGAAAGTTGAATGTGAGTAGAAGCCCAGCTAGCCCCAGAAATAGCCACAGAGGAATTAATCCTGGGATAGGGGACTGGGGCACTAAGCTTTGCTCAGGCGGGGGAACGAGAAGCTGGGGGACATCAGCTGAAGAATGACGAGGTTCATACATCTGGAAAGAAGAGCTTTATTTCCCATGAAGGGTTGCAGCCTGCAGGGTGGCCATCTGACAGGCTGTGAAGCATAACCTCCAGCTTAGCACGTACTTCCAGGGAGGCACAAAGGGAACAGCAATTTATGCAGAGCAGGGTGGCTGAATATACATATTTAACAAGCTATATAGGAGGAGTCATGAATATTTATGAAAGGAGAAACATGCACATGGACAATTGAATCTCATGTCCCTTTGTGAGATCCATGTTCAGAAAGCGATGGCCTTAGCATGATCCCAGGGTGTAGTGTTTGGCCCTCTGATGTCACCAGGTGAAGCAGAGGACAAGAAAACTCTCTCTGCACAGCCTGCACAGACTGGTCAGAACCACCCCACGGTCAATGTTCTCTTATCAGGAAGGAAAGCTGCTCAGTTGTCATATTGAAACCGCAAAAAAGGAGGAGCGATCAAGAGATTGGTTTCTGTTAGTGCTTAGCAAGAAAGCCTGACAGCTATTAGCTGGCGAAGGAGGGGGTATAATAAGGTGTGCCTGACCTCCCATCCTGTCATGGCTGGGAACTCCGTTTTCAGGTCTCTGGGGTCCCCTTGGCTAAGAGGAGGTCCATTCAGTTGGTGGAGAATGAGGATTTTATTTTAATTCACAGACAATATTAACTTAATTCTCAAAGTCAGTGCCTCCTCAGCTACAGTTTAAGCTGTTTTTGAATGTTACTGTCATATTAATCAAGAACATATTAGAATCACCTCTGCATCTCCTTTTTCATACCTTCTTGGCACCTGTTGAGGGAGCAGGAATTAAAGAAGAGTGCTTTCCATCACCCCAAAAATCATTCTTCTGCTTCTTATAACACCAGGGGCTAGGAGATGGTTATACAAATATGGTTGTTTAAAAAATATAATGATAGAAAATATTATTTTTTTTAAAAAATCTTGCTATATAACATCAAATTTTGCCAAAGTAATTTTGACACATTATGATTGATTCTCCTGCAATCTTCCAAAAGAGCGTTTTGTTAAAGTGTATAAATCCACAGGGGGTTCTGTGACCAGCTCTGATTGCAGTCTGTCAAAATGAGCCCTCTATTTTCCCACAACATTTTTTAACCTATGCAGAAGATCCTATACACTGAGAATATGTAGTAAATCTTGAAAAAATAAGTAGCATATGAAATTTATATGAAAATTAGATTCACATATAATAGAGATCCATGTATATAATAAAATATATTTGTATGTTTATAACCATATTTATAAACGTATTTATTTGTATTACTTATATTATAAAATAATCTTTTTATTATCTGTTCAAGTAGAGGATAGAGAAATGTATCTATCCTCTACTTAATTTATCACTTAATATTGAAAAGTAATTTTAAGAAACCAGAAGTGACTCTCTGTGACTAGAGGAAATTAACTTAGAAAATATCTTTGTAAATTAAAATTGTGGGGCTTAATGGCATTTAAAGACATCATCTATTGCATCTAACTAAGACTGGACATAAGAGTTGTTGCCTGAAGTGTAAAGATCTCTGTGGAAGGAAAAAAAAATATTGCTTCTTTTAACTCAGTAAAGTTTAAGAAACATTTGCTGCTAAAAATATTTTTAAAGTAACTCCCAGCTTGAATAAATAAAATGCCCTGTAAAAAGTTATCTCTGGCAATGAGACGAACTAAGAATAATTTTTATTGTAATCATAAACAAAAACTAATAATTTAACTACATGGTTCTATGGAAGTAAGAAATTGTAATATCAACATATTCCTACTGTGAATCTAGTTAATTCAACCTCAGGATAAAGCTGTGAGTTTATTAAAACTCAAATAACAACCTCAGGATCTCTTGAGAAGGCTTTCCTACCTTTTACAATGACCATCTTTAAAAATGACAAAAGTAGAGAACTCTTCAGGAGATGGGTGATTCCTGGTCCTTTTCCCAGAAGGAACTGCCAAGAGGGTCCCCTTAGTTGACCTCTTCTGCCTTGTGTTTGCTGTCACCCCCCTTCCTTATTGTTTTCACTCACACTTGTGTGGAGTAGTTACATTTTTTCATTCATGGTTCTTGTATCAATCATTATATCCACATAAATAGGAAAAAAAACAATTTAAGGAAAAGCAGCAGCCTTGGTACAGATGGATAGAAGAGACACCATTGTAAAAATAATTTAATACACTTTAATCCTCATTTCTTCCCCGTACAGTTAGTTACTATTATTATCCTCAATTTTTCCGCTGAGGAAACTGAGGCACAGAGAGCCTAAGAAACTTTAAAGGTTGTGAGACTAGAAAGTAGTAGACTTTCAAACCAAACCTTAAAAGTCCGGCTCCAAAGTCCATAATCTTCACCATTTTGTTTTACTATCAAAGGGAACCATATAGAAAGGACATGCTCACTACAGACAACGTGGGAGATCACAGGCAGGATTGCGGAAACCGGGAATAGGAAACAAGACCTCTCCAGGGCTTATTTCTTCACATTATTGGAGTTCTCAGGATTCTGCAGACTTTAAGGTAGAGCTATGTTTTTGCACGTTAGGGGATGGTGGCCCCTTCTTTACTAAGGCTTTCAGCACATGAAATCTCAACCAAGAACTAATAACTGAAATGTTTGATGACTGCATCTAACACCTGAAATGATGTCAAATGCCACTAAGTAATAGACCAGTGGTTTTCAAACCGTGATTTGGAGAACTGCAGTGTCCCCAAAATCTCATTAAAGGATCTTTCAGCTCAGTTTCAGCTCCACTTTCACATACTTTACATGTTGAGCTCCTATACAAGTATTTTGTTTTTTGAGAAATAGTTCTACTGCTTAAAATTTATATTTTTATATACATATATAATCACCTTTACACACTATTAAATATTTTGCTTATTCATTTATTCATTGATTCATTTTATTAGGCATTAGGAAAACAAGATGAAATATCACAGAGCTCCTTCTCTCATGAGCTTGCCATTGCTCCAATTAAGAATTGCTCCAATGTGAGGGCTGACTTTAACTTAAAGTCAATTATTGTCCTATGTACTCTCTTTTTGAGGTGATACAATCATAGTCACTAGGTCAAGACCCTTTCAGTGCCACAAATTTTAACTTGCTGCTCATCACAGACAGATGAATCTCAGTAGGAGACACTGGATCGTATTAGTGAGGAAGGAAGATTTATACTCGCTCAAAAGCAGGGCCAATAAAAGAAGCAGAACAGTTACTTTGCTTTACACATGTAAAAATCGTTTCATTTCTTACCTCTAGAGCTTTTAATCTCTGTAACAGCAATTTGGTCTTTTCTTTTCCCTCGTCTGCACTGCTGCTTTCGCTCCTTGAATCCTCATCCACCACCATGTGAAGATCTTCCAAAGCTTCCTTGTGTTTTCTCTCTTCTTCTGACAGTTTTTCCTGAAGCAAAAAAGAATTATGGTTTTCAATAATCTCCGATGAAAAATACCCATGAGTGTTAAGGCTGAAGAGGTTGGGATCCTCCTATCACTTGTGCACTCTTCTGAGGTGGAGGCAGAGATTTTGCTAAACAAATTCTGAGTGGTGCTTATACTCGTAAACACAGTAGATATTTTAACTGAACCCTGGCAGGACACAGCCATTGGGTCACTTTCTCTGAATGCAGATGTCCTTTGCCCAGCTGGAGAAGTGACCAAGCCAGCAAAGCCATAGGTGGAGTCATACGGTTAATCCAATTTTATCTGCACAATGGAATTCAGCTGTGCTTTAAACTGGGGAAAATACATCAATTTTGATACTTTGATTTATAAAAGGCTTAGCTCCTCAAAGTAGGATCATTAAAGCCACTGGATGTGTACCCATTTAATTAAGGGAATATAAAACATCACAAAATACTGAAAGAATAGTGATTTCAGAATTCTAAGCTAAAACCAATTAGTTCTTTCAGTTCAATGATGACACAGCTTTTTATGGACCCCTTAGTACCTTTTGTAGCACTTCAGGATTTGTAGTATATCTCTGACTGAGGCAGACATAAAATAGTATCTTGTCTTGCCTCCCTGTTGGAAGCTTCTCACTCAACTTTGCCTGTGGTAGCTTTTTGGAAGCTGAAAAGTGTTAAGTTGAGCCTCATGCTTGGCTCTTGTTTTCAATGGAAAAAGAAATACCAAAAGAATATCATATGAAAAAAATCCTATCCATTTTGTACATGTATCAAGACCCTTGCTCTACACAGCCAGGTGATATCATTCCATCATTTTAATTCTAAACACAACACTACAGAAATCTTTACTTTAATATAGCTGGTTGTCAACCATCTGGGCAAAATCAGATTATCAATGGCGAAAGATTTCTTTATATTTAGTCCTAAGCTAAGATCAATTTCCAAGTCCAGAAGCATAAAAGATATGATTCTTACCCTCAAGTTACTCATACAATGTACTTAGAAAAGAACAGCATAAGAAGAAGAAGAAAAAAAAAAACATAGGGTTTTCAAACTGTTCATGAAGATGCTTTCAAGGTTTCAAAAATATTTGCTTTAAATTATTTTTTGAAAATAAATTATGACGTATATAAAAATGTCTTTATATGTGTACATATGTATATGTACATATATATTAAGCATATATGCATATATGTATAAAACACTGGAGTCTTAGTAAATTGATCCATGTTAATCTGCTCTGTACAGATTGAAAAATATAATTTATCCTGTTATCTCTGCAACTATCAATGCACAATTGATCAGGAAGGTGGTAGTTTCTTATGAAATGAGGCCACAGCATGTCTAACCATATGCAATGTGCAGGTGTGTTCACTTCCATAGCAGGTGTGAATTTAGCTCAGATAAATGCCAGGCAAGTTTAAGGTGCCTATCCACAGGCCAGGAAACAAATCCAGGTCATAGGAGCATTTTTTTATAGCTTTAATTTTTGATTCTTTTTTTTTTTTTTGATTCTTTGAGGTTTGGCTGCTTGTCAAACTTTCACTTCCATGATAAGGAATAGGAAGTTTATAGATATTGCTACCAACTAAGTTTTGAAATAAAGAGGTCCTTCAACTTCTCTTTTATGATTTGAGATCACTATAAATAAACATCAACCTGGGATTATAAAGCAAGCTGTTTTAAAAATTATTATCATCTTCATTTTACTTCTCTGTGTGAATTACGGTCTTTCATTTCTCACTAAGCATATTCCATTTGTGTTTTACATATACACACATACAGTCATATATTACTTAATGACAGGGATATATACTGAGAAATGTGTCCTTAGGCTATTTTGCTGTTATGTGAACATCCCAGAGTGTACTTACACAAACCTAGATGGTATAGGCTATTACACACTTAGGCTATATGGTATAGTCTACTGCTCCTGGGCTACAAACTTGTACAGCATGCCATGCAGCGCATGCCCAGGGGTGTGTGTGTGTGTGTGTGTGTGTGTGTGTGTGTGTGTATTGAGGTACCATGTAATAATTAGAGTTCTACAGCTAATTAAAACAAAGAACAGCCACTGGAATGGTAAAAGGAAAGCCAGAAGACGTTCGAATCTGACAGCTGGATCCCAGATCTATCATTTATTTAGCAGCTGATCTTGGCAAACTACTTAATTTCAGTAAGTCTTGGCTTATTTGTCTCCTAAACTCCTAAAAGAGGCTAAGGACAATATACATATAATTCCATACTATAGAGTAAGTTGTCATTATTCACAGTAGTTATATTCTGTAAAGTTGTCATTAACACTGAATTAGCAACTATAGAATTATTGCTCCTAGGGGAAATACAGGGTTAGGTTCCTATGAGCCTCTGGTCATAACATTTTCATCAACCAGTCAATATATAACCTATCTTAATGTGTGTTTCTAATATATATATAGTTGATTCATTAACACTGAATTAATAACAGCCAACAGCAATGTAACCCATGCCTAAACAAATCTTATCTAACACACATATTTTCTCCATAAGGCACATCACAGCATTCTTAGGAACACTATGCACACAGCACATCAACAGCATGCTCGGGGCAATTTCAAACAGTGAAATCACCATCAAAAAGTGGAAAATGTGGAAAACATGGCACTAAATAGGCCACAAAAAGGAGATTTGCATATTGCATGAGAGCTAAAACAAGAAGGCAGAGTGCTGCTCAGTCTTAGCTGGGAAGGTGAGCCTCAGGTGGCAAATTTTTCACTTTTCTGTGCATGTCCATGAAAGTGCCACAGGTATTGATTTTGGCGTTGCAAATAAATGTTTGTGAGTAGGCAATCTGCAAATACAGAATCTATAAATAATGAGGACATACGACCATAAACACACATACTTAAAGTGGCAAGGCACAGTGCCTAAATATTATGATGTGAAATGACTGGATATAACTGAAGAGAACATAGATTATATATATGAGTATCCAGACTACATAAAATGCAAGGGTCATTTTACATAATTTGAAGAAGGGGCAATCAAGGAGGGCTATAATTTCATGAAATGGATTTCATGGACTTATTCTTGGATGTAGTGATATAACTTAAATAGAGAGGCACAGAGTGGAAGTTTGGTCAAAGAGAAAATGTTCCTAGTTGGGAGTAAATTTTGTCCATATAGGTTTACAAGGAAACCAGTTTGATTTCTGTAGAGAAAAAATTTGTAGGAGATTAGCTGAGTAATAGGATGGGAGAGAAAAGGAGAGAAAGGATTCTTGGAAGTGAGACTGAAAAATTCAGATAATTCATTCGTTCGTTTGTTCCTCCAACAAATGTTTATTGAGCACTGACTTGGCCATTTGCTGTCTAGGTGCTAGAAATATGGCAAACAAGACAAGATTGCTATAGTCCACAAAATTATAATGTTGGGAAATATGACAAACTCCAAATCAAATCTGTAAGTAATATAATTGTAGCCAGTAGTAAATGCTATGAAGAAAATAAAACAATATAATGTGATGGACAGAGGTATAGTTAGGAACAATGTGAGATGGTGACGTCAAAGTAAGGCTGTCTGAGGAGGGGGCATTTGAGCCGAGGCCAAACAGAAAAGAGGAAGCAGCCGTGCAGTGGTCAGGAAAACTATTCCCAGCACAAGGACTAGCAAAGCGAATGCCCAGTGGCCGGGCAGGGCGGGGCAGGGGGTACCTTGCTGGAAGGCTGAGGGAGGGGCTGTGTGGTAGAGCACAGTGAAAACAAGAGGAAGACTAGCAGGAAATGGATCAGAAAGAGAGCTGGACCACGGAGGGTCTCACAAGGCACAGAAAGGAGTTTGGATTTTATTCTTGGTGCAGTAAAGAGGAGCTGAAGGCTAAGCAGGGGAGTGACTGGTTCTGATTTATACTTTAGAAACATCATCATCTTGACTACTGCAATGGAGAACGGGCAGTGGAGGGAAAGAGCAGGGAGAAATAAAAATCAGGAATATTTCAAAGGTTTAGATCAGAACTTACCAAAAGCAGTCCTTACGAGAGATCAGAATCGAGGTCAGAAGCCCTGGATTCAATGCCCAGCTTTTATATTTTTGGACCTCTCCAGGCAAATAATTTGTCTTTTTTGGGCCTCAGTTTCACCCAGATATAAAATGAGGAGTTAGTTGGACTAACTGTCCCTTCCCAGTGTTAAAGTTCTAAGAATTCAATTACTCAAGACACACTTTTCAGGAAGAAAATGTTGACAAGACACTCAACAATAACAGAAATGACAAGCAAACAGGAAAAGGATCTCTACATTTTGCAATAAGAAGGTTGTTAGTGAGAATTTGAGGACTGTTTGACTAAAGTGTGACAATGGTACCCAAATTGTCAGTGGTTAAGCAAAAACTGAAAAGAGAGAAAATAGAGGCAATTTTCTCAGATGCTCATTTGGCAGGGAAGGAAAAATAAAGAACGATAGCTGAAGGGCATTGCAGAGGCAGTGGTAGCCTTTTTCAAGGTAGAGAAAAAGGAGTGTTTGAAGAACTAAAGAGGAGAGAGAGCAGCTGACAGGGCAGCAAAGGTAGGAATTCATGGAGGGATCTCCAAAGCCAAGAAGGCAGAGGATGGAGAGCATTGGTAGAAGAGCCAAGGCCCTAAAATATAGGTCCCTGTAAAATATCACATCAGTTTCTCAGCCTTTCTAAACCATGAGAGTCTAGCCTGGGTTTTTAGAGAACAAAGTTTTGAGTGCAAGTGGTTTATTTGGGAAATGCAGGAAACAGCAGTAGGGAAGTAGGGAAGAGACTCAAGGGACAGAAGGGAGCCATTACAGGGTACATTACTCAGACAGTGGAGCTAAACTTTCCCCTGAGAGACTCAGGGAGATGGTGCAAAGCACAGGTCTCAGAATTATTCCACCCCAGGTGAGAGAGCTGGGGTGTCTATGCACCACCCCTTAAGATTCACTGATTGAGGGCAGCTCTTGGGGTGTTCCTTTCCTGGCCCTGCCAGCCTGCCACGGGCAGTGAGGCTTTGCATATGTCTCACATAAACATGCCCTGTGACACAGACCCGGGCAGCTGGAAGTCACGGGGGCACTCTGAATGCTTCTGGGGTATGGCAAGGAAACTGCCAATGTGCTGATGACAGACAGAGAAAGGGCTTCAGATCTGCTCTGACAAAACACCACCC
This sequence comes from Lepilemur ruficaudatus, assembly GCA_963574885.1. Classification (NCBI taxonomy): domain Eukaryota; kingdom Metazoa; phylum Chordata; class Mammalia; order Primates; family Lepilemuridae; genus Lepilemur; species Lepilemur ruficaudatus. The sequence continues at coordinate 36,726 of CAUYRT010076103.1, forward strand.
AGGGCAGAAGGCCACATCTGTATGCTGCTCACAGACTAGTCATCGACCTAAAAGCATATTTCCTTGTGCTCTACATTCTGAAACGTCCTGAAACAAATCCAGAAGGTGAGCTTATCCGTCCTGTCATTTTCTCCACTCATCTCCTTAATCTTTTACCAGTAAGAGTGTTAGAATACAATGTAATAAAGAGAAAGAGGAATAACGGAAAGGACACCTTTAAAGTAAATGGATGGATGAGCAAAAGAGAAAAATAAGTGGAGAGAAAGAGGTAGAGGAGAGAAAGATCTGGGAGAGGTGAGACAAAATATGGCCATAACCCACGGACAGGTCACAACTGTCAATTTCATAAAGAACAGCTGTTGAAGTTATCTTCCACTCCTAAAAGCATGCCAACATTTTTAAAAATCAAGTATGTGCATTCTATACAAAAATAAATAGCCCATTTCAATCAGCAACAATATCAGAAATTTTAGTTCCTTTGCCAATTAAGTACCTGAGATGTGCACAGTAAAAAAGAGAGCAAGACAGAGGTCGGAAACACGTCACTAAATATTCTAAATAAATATACTAAAGAGAATATTCTAAATAAAGTATATTCTCCTTATGAGCTTCCAAGAGAGAAAGAAGAAAAGTAAGTCAGGTCCACTCAAGAGGATGCCAAACTGTGAAGAGAATAAGTTGATTCCCGAGGTGACCTGTTTTCATTTTTATGGTGTTTAATCAGCAGTGAATTCTATAAAAGTTAGGCTACGACACAAACAACTTCCACTCCCCACATATTTCATGTATGATTGAGACCATACGCTTGTTTGCCTCAACAAATACCAGCTAGAACTCAGGAAGCTAAAGATTTAGGAGCTCAGTTTGCCTTGAAGGGTTTAAATCAAATTTCACCTTGTCGGCACATAAAGCAACCCTTAGAGCTATAAGTTTCTCTAAGTGGTAACCAGGGTAATGATTCACCTTAGGGGGAGCTTTCATCTTTTGTTCTCAAGTCATCAGCATCATCAGGCCTATGTAAAATAACATCAATCAACGCAAAGCTCTGGGTTGCATCAGTTGAACTCAGATAGATGACAGTCCAGGGAGCCTACTTAGTCCAAAGAGTGGGGAGCACAGCTTTTCACGGATGGCCAGCCACTGCCCAGTGTGTAAGCTGGTAGGCTTTGTAAAAATTACAAAGAAATGCCATCATCCTGCTCTCTTCCAAAATATGTAAATGTGTCTTATTTATCTTCAGATCACCAGCTTCCTCCAGCCCAGCACACAGTAGGACTCAATGAATATTTCATGAGGTCACTTTACTCTACAATTAAATAATTAATCCATTCAGTCAACAAATATCTGCTGAGCAGCTCCTATGTGCTAGGCACTGAGCAAGATGCCAGGTATACCAGGGTGCATAAAAACACACGTGGTCCCTGTTCTCATGGAGCTTATGATCTTGTGGAAGGAGAAATATATATTAATTGCAATGTCACAAGCAAATGTAAAATAGCACTGCAATGTGCAGTGAGCAAGAGTTCTGAAGTGCCAGGAGAACCAATGAGAGAGGGATGTGAAAGAGAGGTCAGGAAAGGTTTTCCAGATGGAGCTGAGGTCTGAAAGCACAACGGGGGTTAACCAGGAAATGACCGTGAGGAGGAAAGAGGGGAAGGCAGCTGAGAAAGTCTGAAAGAAAGCCAGTGTGGCTGGGTAGGGAGACAGGCTGGATGGGCAGATGGGGCCAGGCGCTCTGTGAAGCAGTTCGGTCCTCACCCTAAGGGAAATGGGAAGCCCCCAACCGTTTTCAAGTGTGTGTGGTGGTGGTGGTAGCAGCGGGGAGGGTGACATGGTCACATTTGTGTTCTAATATATCTCCCTGGTATGATGTGGAGGACAGACTGGAGAAAAGTTAACACAGAGCTGCTACAATGGTCTAAGCCGGAGTTGATTGAACTATGATTAAAATGACAATTTCACAAAATGAGACCTCATCATTTGTAACTTAACCTGTAATCCTGATTCTTCAGAGTACGCAGTTCCTCTAACAGTGACAAATAACTAAGATTTCCTTATGTCAATATATTTCTCAGAGAGTGGGCCAATAGCCACAGGCTGCGGAGTTGCCAGAGCGGGGGGTGGGGGTGGGGGAAGAAGAGCTGCTTGTTGGAGATGTGATTCCTTGGTGTACTCTGGCCCTAGTGAGTCACAATACCTGGAAGTGGAGCCAGGAATCTCTAATTTTAGAGAACACCCCAGGCGGTTCTAATCCATGCCTAAATTTAAGAGCCTCTGGACAAAGATGCTCCAACATAGAACATAAATCAACTTTCCTTTAGATAAGCTTTTGAGGTTATACATTTGATTTAATTTCTACTACTAACATTACATAAGTTGAATGAGCAGATAATTAATCATCCAAACCTACATGCTATAGGAGAGTAAAAGGGGGATTGGCTGTTAATAGCACACTGGGACAATAGGTATAAGCCAAATCAATGGAGACATATTTACCCATAGTGTGCTAAATCCTATTTCAGTAACAGATGTGCTATGTGATATAAACTACCCTGTGTTAGTGTGATGAGAAACCTTTGGGAAATTTCTATTTGAGTTCTGAGACTCCAGGGACCACTATGTCATGATTGTTCCTCTTAATGGAAGCAGATGACAATAATAACCTATAACTACTTCCAGTGGCTTCTAGAGCAAAGGGCACTAAGGTTCCAAGAGAGAGGTTCTAAGTGGGCAGCAAGGAAGGAAAACATATGTATGCCTACAACTACCTTGCTTCCTAATTTAAAAATAGTGCTTGCTTGCCCCTTGTTTTTTTATTAAAAAATGAAGGAGAAATCTGCCCATCAGTGTCCCAAATGAGGTAGGAAAGTGGCAATGGGTTGTCAGAAAGGGCTCACAATTTCTCACAAGGAAAGTGAAACGAGAAGTTTGGACATTCTTACCCTCACCCCTATGTTCAGTCCACCAGCTGTGTGTGGTGGCCCAAATGTGCACACGAAGGCTTAACCTCAACACGGTAGCCCTTGTGTCTTCTACCCATCACTGAGGGAGTGACACTAGGTCTGTCTGAGCCCAGGACTGTCAGGATAACTGAAGAATCCCAAATTGGGGCAGAGGGGTAAGGCTGTGTCTATCACATTTGGACATACCTTGGCATTTCATCTGATGGGATAAAGAGACAGTCAACCTTGAGGCCCATCGAGTGCCATCTCGCTTTGATCTAAAAATCTATACTTCAAGGTGGGACATCTAGCCCCATTTTTATTAAGCCTTGGAACAAGAAGAAAAAAGAAATCTACATTCCTTCCTTGCTCTGTACTAACTAGCTTAGGTATCACATAACTTCTCTGCCCTTCAATTTCTTCATCTGTAAAATAAAGTGCACAATATAGACTAACTCAGAGGTCTTTTACAGCTTTAAATTACTACCATTTTGGTCATTTGTAAAAGCTCAACTTTGGAGGATAAATACTTAAAACACTGCTGAAGTTCAGGGATTTTATTTTAATACCCAATGCCATTAGGATTAGATCATTTGAAGACTCCTTGCATAATAATATTTTTGTGCTTCTTTTCCAGAAGTGTATTTCTCTCTCTCTCCCCCATCAGCTCTCTTCCTCCTTCAAAATCTATTCTCTTTTTGCTATGTACTTTTCTTGGGACCTAAGATTAGAGCCACCTATAAAAAACATAAGGCCTGGTAAGCAACATTCAGCAAGAGTTTGGTAGAAAATACTCCTGACACTGGCCCCAAATCATGCCCAACATGAACCCTCTCTATGGGCATTTGATTATTGGAGGAATAATCCCAACTATCTCTCGGTTGCAAGGCTTTAGAAAAAAAAATTAAAATTCACTCATCTCTGTTTTTATTATTTTTAACTCTGATGGTGGACACAAAGCCAACACATAGAAACAAAACACATATGCTGATGATAATAATAGCTGTATTCTGTTTCCAGCTCATTCATTATTTTTCTGATGGGGGCTATCCTCATCTCTTACTACTATAGCGGGGAAAACCCCTCAAGAACTTGTAGTTTTTAAACTTGAAGATAGCTAAATGAAATTATGGGGATATGAAGAAACATCCAACTTAAGAAAGTTAGTGAGTTGTAGAAGTTAAAAGAGAACTTTTTTCATTTTGAATATCCAACCATGTGTTAAATCCACCTCTTAATTCATAGTAAAAATATAGAAGGCTATAATTTAAGACTGATCACATAATACAGAAATTGGCATGGTGTTAACATGAAATAAGTTCTTTTAAGAACACGAAAGACATGACACCTAATCTTTGTATAACATCTCAGAGTTAAGCCAAATAAGTTCATACATACCATTTTACACACTCACACTAACAGGGATATAGGGCAAATATTCTACACCCCCTTTAGAGACAAGGAAATATGCTCTGCCAGATTGTTAAGTGACCTGTTTAACAGTAAGTAGCAGAGCCAGAATTCAAATACAGTTTTGATTTCAAATGTCATGGTCTTTCTGCAGACTCAGTGACCTCTTTTGGACTTTGCCATGAATGTATAGCTCTATCCTTAATGGTAATTCTCCCTGAGAATCTGTGATCTTTATCCAACTGAGAACCATGCTACCAGCAGCATCACTCCCAAGGCTCCCAGGCCATTCCTCTGTGGAGTTGGTGTTTTATCAGAAATGTCAGGTCTGGTCTCAGATGACTATCAGCAGAATAGGTTTAACAAACCACTACCAGTTCCCTAGTTAATGATGACTCAATTAGTTCAAAACATAAAACACACACCATAATACAAGCTAAATGGAAATATAGAGAGGCCAGCTGTCTGGATGACAGCCGCTTCAGTGTGCCCCGGATGCTTCAGCTTCTATGATTTATTTACTCATTTGTTTTCTGGTGGTGGGGAGAGTGTGCAAAATATATTGTCACTTTAGATAGCACTTCGGCAAATACCATAACAACGTTCCCAGGGATCGCTAGCAGCTTTTGTTCAACACAAGCATACTAAATTTTAAAGAGGGAAAAATAGCGTCAGATAAATCACAGGATTTTAAAAGAACATCCCAATTTGTTCACAGTTTAACATTACTACTGTCAGGCAAAACATATAAAACTCTTCTTTTTCATCTCTGGATTTGACTTACAAAGTGAGCTAAGCACACAGTCAAATCCCCAAGATTAAATGTGTATGATGGATAAGAGAACAAAGTGTTTTCTTTATGTCTCTAATATGAACCCACGACCACTGGCATATCAATCCACATCTACTCCGCATTACTCTTCACTCAAAATGCTCCTCAGTATTGCCGACTATCTTCCATGTTGAACAGATCTGTGGAGTTACATTAATAAATTTTCAGATGATGTTTTTATTGCTTGTTCCATCTATCAGCAACATTTATTTTCTTAAAAAATAGGCTCAATTCTAAAAGCAGTTTACATAAAGGAAAACTCTACTGTGGAACAGAATGGTTTGAAGAAGTCAGCTGAAATTTTCATTAAAAGTATGTTCCAAGTGGCTGGATATCTAAGAAAATTAGCAACAGAAATTATGTCTTTGGAGTTCAGGGATGGTTATTTGAGTATAACCTGGGCAGAAAGAAACCACAAATGGTAAGAATGTCATGTAGGTGGGAATTTCAGTGGTTAATGGTTATACTTAAACACTTAGAGGTCAGTAAAAAAAAAAAAAAAAGAACTTATAACTTAAAGTCAAAATTTGCATATCAAATTGAATCACTCCCCCCACCCCAGCATTCTGAAAGACTTCACGGGGTAGGGAAGCCAAAGGGTTTCCACAGGGAAGCTGAGCTCATGGATTGAGCAATGGCCATCCCCAAAGAACTAAAATTCAGCAATTAACTAGGTAATGGTAGGCAGGTGGCTATATTACTGCTATCTTTTACACACATCTATAGAAGCCATTGGTCTGAGATTCCTAGACAGAATTTTAATCAAAACAAATTTAAACAAAATAAAGGCAAGGTGGCAGATGAAAAACACCTCCAGCCAGAGTGTCTCTGCAAGAAGGAAACATTTTAGATGCAAGTGAAAAAAGAACAAAGAGGCAGACAAACATAGATGGGACAAGGGTTGTAAGGAAGGGTGCCTGAACCTATAGGAGACTCCATGGGAAGAGGTTGTGGAGCAGAACTGGAAAGAGAAAGGCATCAGCAGGGGCTAAACCCCAAGAGGCTTGGAGAGAAGCAACAAGGGTAGGTGGAGTGGTTAAATTTCCGCTGGTGGGCTCTCAAGCTGTCGGAGAGACCTACCAACACCAGCCCAGTGATGGCTGCTGCCAGTGAGTGGTCAGCCTCTTGCGGACAGGGCACTGGGCTCCCAGCTTCTTCTGGACATGTCCTGCCCCACAGACCTGTGCCATTTGGCCAGCACCATACTGTGTACTTCGCCCCTCTCCCCCCCTCCTGTGGGCTGCCAGAAGAGACAATTTAGCCACCATGGGGAGCCATCCACAGGGAACGGGACCTTTCTTTTTGGGGCCCTGCAGCGAACCAAGGAGTACTCGGACTATGAGCTCCCTATCTGCCGGCCCTCCCTGGTGCTTCTTGCCTGGTGACTCTAGCAAAGTAGGGCAAATCTCAAGACAGACATGGATCCAGCTTGGGCACCCCATGGGTGACTTGAGACCAGCATTCTTCTCCCTGGCAGGGTCAGGTATTAATCTCTGGGGCCCAGGGGAAAGGCCTGAAGGCTAGTTCTCATATACCTGGATCTCAATTGCATTGCTCAGGGAAACAGAAGGGATATTTGTGAAGAACCCTACTGAGGTTTGTGTTCCTTCTGAGGCAGATCAGAGTGGGTCCTACATGCAGCGTGCTCAAGGAGCAACCCTTCTCCCATGGGAGGGACAATATCCCAGCTCAGGCCATGATTCTGGACAGGGAATCTGCAAGCTTGAATCACAGTCAGGGGAGATCCACTTGCTTGAGGTCCTGCCTGCCGGCAGAGGCCCAGGAGAAACTGTGGAATAGGGGAGGGTAGAAAGGAGCGAGGCCTGCTCCAGACTGCAGGTCTCAGACAGCCCTACCCCCATACTAAGACTTTTTGGCTGAGTGAGGCCATTCCAGCCCCTCCCTGGCAGCTTTGGCCAGAAGCAAAGAATAGAACTTTGACCCCTGCTAACATCATTTGTGGAACTTGATGGTAGGCTCACCCAACCCAGCTCTACCCAGCCTCACTCCCCAACCTGACCCCACTGAGGTGGAGAATAAGGACACTCTTGGAAGTCTCAGGGCCCCACCCACCATCTGAGGCACTAGAGTGCCTCTCCAGAGGAATGAGAGCTGGTTACAGGACCCAAAAAACAATATTGCAGCTTGCTCCTCCTGGCAAGTGCCACCTACTGACAGAGAGGTGAATTTGCATGCTGTTTTATGGCATTTACTGACTCATCATACAGGGTGTGGTTGAATTTCACCCATAAGCACCACCTACTGGCTCAGAAACTAAACTGGGCATCTCATTATCTAAACAAAAATCCAAAAGTAAGAAGCAACAGTTGCTCCAGATGGGAAGGAATCAGCGAAAGAACTCTGGAAGTATGAAGAATCAAATGGAAAGCACACCCTCAAAGAAGAACACCAGCTCTCTAGCAATGGACATCAACCAAATTCAGAACATTAAAATGACAGAAGAATTTCAAACACTGATTGTGTAAGAAATCATTGTAAGAAAACTCAATGATATGCAAGAGAAAATGGATATCCAACACAAAGAAATCAGATAAAAAAATCCAGAACCTGAAAGAAAAATTCACTAAAAAAAATAAAAATATTAAAGAAAAGTCAAACAGAACTTCTGGAAATGAAGAATTTACTCAAGGAATTACTAAAGACAATGAAAAACCTCAAGAATAGGGTAGATCAAACAAAACAAAGAATCTCAGGGATTGAAGATAACATCTTTATATTAAACAAGTTGGTCACAGAGATAGAGCAGAGAAACAAGAGAAAAGAGCAAAGCCTACAAGAAATGTGAGATTATGTGAAGAGGCCAAAGATGAGAATTACAGGCATCTCTGAGGGTGAAGAAGAAAATACACAAGGGTTGTATAAACTATTTGAGGACATAATGGAGGAAAATTTTCCTGAACTTGCTAGAAATTTAGAGATCCTGGTACAAGAAACTCCAAGGACTCCTGGGAGATTCAATGTAAACAGGAAGACACCACCACACATAGTCATCGACTGGCCAAAATAAACATGAAAGAGGCCCTCCTGTAAGCTGTAAGGTGAAAAAAGCAGGTTACCTACAAAAGAAAGCCCATCAGACTAACTGCAGACTTCTCAGCTGAGACCTTACAAGCCAGAAGAGACTGGGGCCCCATTCTCACTCTTCTCAAACAGAATAATGCCCCACCTAGAATCCTATATCCTGCAAAACTATGTTTCTTATATGAAGCAGAAATAAAGACCACTCAGACAAGCAAAGACTGAGGGAATTCATCAAGACAAGACATGCCCTCCAGGAAGTATTTAAGAATAGTGTTGCATACCTATCAGCATGATAAACACTCACCAGGGTAAAATCATCCAAAAGCTAAAGATCAAAGGCCAGATATAACAATGGCTCAAGAGAGAAAACAAAGCAACAAAGTTCAACTCAACAGGATGAACAGAAATCTGCCCCACTTATCAACTCTTTCAATAAATGTGAATGGCTTGAACTGCCCATTAAAGATACATAGCCTGGCTGAATGGATAAATATACACAAACCAAGTATCTGCTGTCTTCAGGAAATACATCTAATTCACAAGAATGCATTTAGACTCATGATGAGGGGATGGAAAACAATATTTCAAGCAAACGGACGTCAAAAGAAAGCTGATGTGGCAGTTTTGATTTCAGATAACTTAGTCTTCAAATCAACAAAAGTAATGAAAGACAAAGATGGTCACTATATAATGGTGAAGGGTACAATTCAACAAGAAGACATAACAATTCTAAATATTTATGCATCTAACTCAGGTGCACCCAGATTCATAAAGCAAGTCCCACTTGATCTCAACAAAATGATAAACGGCATACAGTAATAGCTGGAGTCTTCAACAACCCTCTGACAGAATAGGACAGATCCTCCAAACAAAAAATAAACAAAGAAACAATGGACTTAAACAGAACTCTACAACAAATGGACCTGGCTGACATTTACAGAACATTCTACCCCAAAACCACTGAATATATGTTTTTCTCATCAGCTAATGGGACATTCTCTAAGATTGACCATATCTCAGGCCACAAAGCATGTCTCCATAAATTAAAAAAAAAAAACAGAAGTTATACCGTGCATCTTCTCAGACCACAGCGGAAAAAAATTAGAAATTAACTCCAACAGAAATTCTCATCTCTACACAAAGTCATGGAAACTAAACAACCTTTTGCTGAATGGTCATTGCGTTAAGGAGGAAATCAAGATGGAATTCAAAGGACTCTTTGAACTAAATGATAAAGGAGATACAAGTTGTCAAAATCTGTGGGACACCACTAAAGCAGTCCTGAGAGGAAAATTTATATCCATCAATGCCTACCTCCAAAAGACAGAAAGATCACAAATAAACAACCAAATGAATCATCTCAAAGAACTGGTAAAGGACGAGCAAACCAAACCCATATCCAGCAGAAGAAAGGAAATAGCAAAGATCAAAGCAGAGCTAAATGAAATTGATAACAAAAAATCTATACAGAAGATTAATAAAACAAAAAGTTGGTTCTTGGAAAAAAACAAAATTGACATGCCTCTTGCTAGATTAACGAGAAGCAGAACACAAAGGACTCTAATAAGCTCCATCAAGAATGAAGAAGGAGAAATTACAACTGATGCCAAGGGAGTACAAAATATCATCTATGAATACTATGAAAACATCTCTGCACATAAACTTGAAAGGGTGGAGGAAATTGACCAACTACTAGAAACACACAGCCTCCCTAGGCTCAATCAGGAAGAAATAGAATTCCTGAACAAACCAATATCAAGTACTGAAAATGAAGCAGCAATAAGAAAACCTTCCTAAAAAGATAAGTCTCAGACCAGATGGTTTCACACCCGAATTTTACCAGACCTACAAAGAAGAACTGGTGCCTATCCTACAAAAATTATTCCACAATGAGAAGGAAGGAATCCTCCCAAACACGATTCATGAGGCCCACATCACCCCACTGCCAAAACCAGGAAAGGATGCAACAGAAAAAGAAAACAACAGACCAATATCTCTTGTGACTATAGATGCAAAAATTCTCAACAAAATACCAGCAAACCGAATTCAGGTGCTTATCAAAAACATAATCCATCACGACCAAGTGGGCTTCCTCCCAGAGATGCAGGGATGGTTCAACATACACAATTCCATAAATGTAATTCACCATATAAATAGAAGCAAAAATACAGAACATATGATCCTCTCAGTAGATGCAGAAAAATCATTCAACAAAAGTCAGCAACGTTTTATGATAAGAACACTTAAGAAAATAAGCAGAGATGGGACTTACCTGAAAATGATAGAAGCCATATATGACAAACCCACAGTCAACATCATACAGAACGGGGAAAAACTGAAAGCATTCCCGCTTAGAACTGGAACCGGACAAGGTTGCCCTGGATCACCGCTTCTCTTCAACATAGTGCTGGAAGTCCTCCCAGGGCAATCTGACAAGAGAAGGAAATCAAGGCCATCCGAACAGGGATAGAAGAGGTCAAACTATCACTCTTTGCTGACGATATGATCTTACATCTAGAAAACTCCAAAGATTCTGCCATGGGACTACTGGAATTGATAAACAAGGTCAGCAAAGTCTTACATTACAAAATCAACATACAGAAATCAGTAGCATTCCTATATGCCAACAAGAGTCAAACTGAGAAACAAATCAAAGTCTCAATTGCCTTCATAATAGCAACAAAGAAAATAGAATACCTAGGAATATATTTAACTAAGGAGGTAAAAGACCTCTATAGGGAGAACTATGAAACTGAGGAAGGAAACATCAGAGGATATAAACAGGTGGAAAAGCATACCATGCTCATGGGTCAGCAGAAGCACCATTGTTAAAATGTCTATACTACCCAAAGTGATCTACAGATTGAAGGCAATCCCTATTAAAATACCAACATCATTTTTCAGAGTTCTAGAAAAAATCATACTACGTTTCGTATGGAACCAAAGATGCCATATAGCAAAAGCAAACTTAAGCCAAAAGAACAAATGGGGAGGCATCCGTTTACCAGACTTAAAGTTATATTACAAGGCTATAGTAACTAAAACAGCATGGTACTCACACAAGAATGGAGACATAGACCAATAAAATAGAACTGAGAACCCAGATAGAAAACCATCCTTATATAGCCATCTAATCTTGGACAAAGCAGACAGACATATACACCAGGGTAAAGAATCCTTATTCAATAAATGGTGCTGGGAAAATAGGATAGCACATGTAGAAGACTGAAACAGGATCTGCACCTTTTACCTCTCGCAAAAATCAACTCATGGTGGATAACAGACTTAAACCTAAGGCATAAAACTGTAAAGATTATAGAAGAAAGTGTTGGAAAAATTCTTATACACATTGGCCTAGGCAAAGAATTTATGAATAAGACTCCAAATGCAATCACAGCAACAAGAAAAATAAATAAATGGAACCTGATCAAATTAAAAAGCTTCTGCACAGCCAAGGAAACTATCACGAGAGCAAACAGACAACCTACAGAATGGGAGAAAATATTCACATGCTACACATCGGATAAAGGACTGATAACTAGAATCTATATAGAATTCAGGAAAATCAGCAAGAAAAAATGAAACAACCACATTAAAAAGTGGGCAAAGGACACGAACAGGAACTTTTCAAAAGAAGACAGATTAATGGCCATCAAACACATGAAAAAATGACCAACATCTCTAATCATCGAGGAAATGCAAATCAAAACCATAATGAGATATCACTTAATCCAAGCAAGAATGGCTTTTTATCAACAAGTCCCAAAACAATGAATGTTGGTATGGCTATGGAGAGACAGGAACACTCATATACTGGTGGGACTGCAAACTAGTGCAACCTCTATGGAAAGTAATATGGAGATACCTCAAAGAGCTAAAAGTGGAACTACCATACGATCCAAGAATCTCATTACTGGGCATCCCCTCAAAGTAAAAAAAAAAACATTCTATAAAAAAGACATCTGCACTATAATGTTTATAGAAGCACAATTCACAATTGCAAAGATGTGGAAACAACCCAACTGCCATCAATCCATGAGTGGATTAATAAAATGTGGTATATGTATACCATG